>JAAGEH010002282.1:0-184203 GCA_011751065.1 Lasiurus cinereus | reverse complement strand
TCTATATCTATATCTATATCTATATCTATATCTATATCTATATCTATTTATCTATATATCCATATCTATATATCTATATCTATATCTATATCTATACCTAAATCTATCTATTTATCTATCTATCTATCTATAAAAGACTAATATGCAAAGTGTTCCTACGGGAGATCAACCTGGAGATTGAGAGCTCTATTACTCACTATGATGTGTGCTGACCACCAGGGGGTGGTGTGGAATGAATGAAGGCTTTGGCCAGCAGCCAAAAGGCCCCAATTGGCCCTGATCTCCACCCAGGCCCAGGGACCCTACCCATGCACAAATATCATGCTCTGGATCTCTAGTAAATAATATAATTATTGTTGTGACTTGGGGTTTTATGTCTGTCTTACCCACTAACACTAAGTTTTTGAGGACAGGGTCCATGCCTATTTTGTCCACTGTTTTATACCTAATATCAGTGCTTGGCATGTAGTAAGCCTTCAATAATACTTGTTGAGTAAATGAAAGAAAACAAAGTAAGAATTTAGAATTCATAGAATAGGCTGGAGAAACCAAGATGGCAGCATAGGTGAACACCTAAACTGCTGCCACACATAACAATTTCAAAACTACAGCTAAAAGACAAAATTGACATCATCAAGAACCACAGGAAAGCTGGCCAAGTGGAAATTCTACAACTAGAAGGAAAGAGAGGGGCACACAGAGACTCAGAGGAAAGGCAAAAAGCTGAGGTACTGAGACAATGCCTAGAGAGGACAGGCGGCGGAGTGCCTGGCTGGCTTCCTCTAGTGGGAGGGAGATGGAAATTCCCAACTGTATTAAACCCAATATCCGACTGCACTGAATCCCAGTTCTGCACAAGACTCATATCAGAGGGTGGGGGGTAGGGGGGTGGGGAGGTGGAGTCTGGACTGTCATGAAAAGGGAGGAGTCCATGGAAACTCAGGGGAGCCACGAAAGGTGAGAGGGAGACAGAACCTCCCAATTGAGCTGAACTCCACTTCCAACTGCACTGAGCCCCAGTTTCGGGCAAGACCCTGGGGAACCAGACTTACATGGATCCCCGGAACACACAGAAACTTGGGGGAGCCAGAAAGGTAGAGGTCTGGAGCTGCACGAGTGCACGCAGAGAGGGCTGCAGTGATTATTGAGGAAGACTGAGACCCAGGGCCTGCATAGGGCAGGACTGACTGAAAGCCAAGGCTGTCTGCTAAGCCCTGAGACTCTACCCCATCCAAGCTAAACACAGAGGCTTTTGCAATCTTGAAGTCTTATATCATAAGGCTAACTCCAGCACAGGAATTCCCCCGGCATAGACAAAGCTGATTTTCACAACCAATTGGCTTGGAGGTCAACTCCCCCAGTGATACCAATAACAATCAAGATGTAACTACAACAAGGCTGTACACACACAGTTCACAAAGAGGTGCACCAAGAGAGTTCACCTCAGGTAACTGGGGAGGCGGAGCTACTGGGCTATATAGGACACCTAGCACACAAAGCTACCCTACCAACTCAGGGAAGCAGTGAAAATGCGAAGACAAAGGGACAGATCACAAACAAAAGAAATGGAGGAAAACAAACGACTAGATATAGAGTTCAAAACTATGGTTATAAGATTGTTCAAGAATTTCCTAGAAAATGTGAATAAATTTAGCGAGACCCAAGAGGAGATGAAAAAGGACCAACTAGAGATGAAAAAGAACCAACTGGAAATTAAACATACTCTGACTGAAATAAAAAATATTATACAGAAACCTAACAGCCAACTAGAGGACTGCAAGAATTATGTAAAAGCTTTGAAATACTAAGAAGCAGAAAACACTGAAAAAGCACAAAGAAAAAAAAAATGAAGATTGTGTAAGGAGCCTCTGGGACAACTTCAAGCGCACCAACATTAGAATTATGGGGCTGCCAGAAGAAGAAGGAGAGTAGGATACTGAAAATCTATATGAAGAAATAATGACTGAAAACTTGCCCCACCTGGTGAAAGAAATAGACTTACAAATCCAGGAAGTGCACAGAGCCCCAAGCAAAAGGAATCCAAAGAGGACCACACCATCATAATTAAAATACCAAGAGCAAAAGACAAAGAGAGAATATTAAAAGCAGCAAGACAAAAACAGTTAATTACCTACAAGGGAACACCCATATGATTGTCAGCTGATTTTTCAACAGAACTATGCAGGCCAGAAGGGAGTGGCAAGAAATATTCAAAGTGATAAGTAGCAAGAACCTACAACCATGATTACTCTACCCAGCAAAGCTATCATTCAGAATTGAAGGGCAGATAAAGAGCTTCACAGATAAGAAAAAGCTAAAGGAGTTCAGCAGCAGCAAACCAGTATTATATGAAAGGCTGACAGGTACTCTTTAAGAAGAGGAAGAAGAAGAAAAAGGTAAAGATAAAAATCGTGAACAACAAATACATATCTATCAACAAGTGAATCTAAAAATGAAGTGAATCGAAAGTCTGATGAACAGAATAAACTGGTGAATATAATAGAATCATGGGCATAGAAAGGGAGTGGACTGACAATTCTCAGGGGGGAAAGGGTGAGGGGAATGCAGGGAGAGACTGGACAAAAATCATATACCTATGGATGAGGACAATGAGGTGGGGGAAAGGTAAGGGCAGAGAGATAGGTGGGAGCCAGGTAGAGGGGAACTATGGGGGGAAAAGAGGAACAATTGTAAAAATCTGAACAATAAAGTTTTATTAAATAAAAAAGAATTGATAGAATAGATTTAGAACAGAATTTAGAATAGAATCGGTTTAGAACAGATTTCCTTTAGAAGTTCCCAAGTAGGTAACTGACTTGCTAAAAACAAGGAAGATTGTCCTTGCAAAGATATGAAAGCCAGACTGGAGAGCTTGTGTGTCACTCATGTCTGTATCTCCAGCACCAGGTGGTATGTGTACTATAAATATGAGGTGAGGACTGGACTCCCATAACAGTAAGAATGGAAAGTAAACAGTGATGGGGTTGACTCTGAGAGGGTAGGCCTTACTGGTCTCACTGATGGGATAGCAACTAGCCTTTCACATCCACATGTTCCAGATCCATGGATTCAACCAGCTGCAGATCAAAAATATTCCAAAAAATGTTACAGGTTTAGCTGATGTTGCTCAGTGTTTGAGCTTCAACCCATGAACCTGGAGGTCCCAGGTTCCATTCCAAGTAAGGGCACATGTCTGGGTTGCCGGCTGGATCCTTGGTGAGGGGCATGCAGGATGTGGCCAATCAGCTTGACTCTCTCATCTATGTTTCCCTCTTCCTTCCTCTCTTTCTAAAATCAATAAAAAAATTTTTTAATGTTACTTTGTTGCTGACATGTATTAATATAATTAGAACTATGATGGTTATATCTATACTGAATGTATTTTTCTTTTCAGTATTCCCTAAATATTATAGTATGACAACTATTTACACACTTTTTACATTGTATTAGGTATTACAGATAATCTAGAGATGGTTTAAAGTATACAGGTAGAGGTACGTAGATTATATGCAAATATCATGCCATTTAAATCCTCACCTGAGGATATTTTCCCATTGCTTTTTTGGATGAGTGGAGGGATCCCAGGTGATGGGGAAAGAGAGAAAAACATCAATGTGAAAGAGACACATAGATTGGTTGCCTTCCACCGGGGTCATGGGACCAATCTGCAACTCAGCTACATGCCCTTGACTGGGAATGGAAACCTCTATTCTTCTGTGCTCTGACCAATGTTTTAACCATTTTGGAACATGGGCTAGGGCTTTCTTATGCCATCTATAATAATAAAAGCATAATATGCTAATTAGACCAGATGTTCTTCTGGACAAACCTGTAGCCGGAGGAGGCCACGGCAGAGGCAGGCGGGGGTTGGGACCAAGGCCCTTGCATAAATTTCATTCATTGGGCCTCTATTTTTATACTAGAGGACCACTGCACAAAATTCATGCACTGGGAGAAGGTATCCCTCAGCCCAGCCTGCACCCTCCCCAATCTGGGACCCTTTGGGGGATGTCTGACTGCTGGCATTTGGACATCCCTCTCACAAACCAGGACTGCTGGCTCCCAACTGTTCACCTGCTTGCCATCCTGATCACCCCCTAACCACTCCCCTGCCAGCCTGATCAACATGTAACTGCTCCCCTGCTGGCCTATTGCCCCCAACTGCCAACCCCTGCCTACTTGGTCGCCGCTAAATGCCCTCCCCTGACAGCCTGGTTGCCCTTTAACTGCCTTCCCCTGCCAGCCTGTTGCCCCCAACTTCCCTCCCCTGCTGGCCTGGTCATTCCTAACTGCCCTCCCTTATCGGCCTTGTTTCCCCCAACTGCCCTCCCTCCTCTGCAGGACCGGTCACCCCCAACTGCCTTCCCCTGTCATCCCAATCACACCTAACTGCCCTCCCCTGCTGGCCATCTTGTGGTGGCCATCTTTGACCACCTGGGGGGCAGGCATCTTGTGTGAGGGTGTGAAGGTCAATTTGCATATCACCGATTTATTATATAGGATAAGGGATTTGAGTATCCTCAGATTTTGGTATTTGCAGAGCATCCTGGAACCCATCCCACAAGGATATGGAGGGACTACTGTATGTGTGTAAAAGGAAAAGAGAGAGTAAAAAATGACCAAAAAAGTTTTGTGCATAGGACGGGTATATGCAGATGGCAACAATGTGCTGCTTGGGAATGTTATCTTACTGAGGTTATTCCCATGGCCTAAATAAGAGCCTGAAATGGCCTTCAAATTTGATTATTTTCTTTCTTTTTTTTTTCAAATTTAATAAATCTTTATTGTTCAGATGATTACAATTGTTCCTCTTTTTTTCTCCCCATAACTCCCATCCACCCGCTCCCATTCCTCCCTCTGCCCTTACCTCCACCCCCATTGTCTCCATCCATAGGTGTGTGGTTTTTGTCCAGTTTCTCCTGGCATCCTCTATATCCCTTTCCCCCTGAGAATTGTCAGTCCACTCCCTTTCTATGCCCCTGATATTTCAAATCTTTGACTTGATTCTTGCGGTCCTCTAGTCTGCAGTTAGGTTTCTGTGTAATATTTTTTATTTCAGTCAGTGTATGTTTAATTTCTAGTTGGTTCTTTTTCATCTCCTCTTGGGTCTCGCTGAATTTATCCATCTTTTCTAGGAAATTCTTGAACAAACTTATAACCGTGGTTTTGAACTCTATATCCAGTCATTTGTTTTCCTCCATTTCTTTTGTTTGTGATCTTTTCCTTTGTCTCTGCATTTTTGCTGCTTCCCTGAGTTGGTAGAGTAGCTTTGTGTGCTAGGTGTCCTATAGGACCCTAGTTCTGCCTCCCCAGTTACCTGAGGTGGACTCTCTTGGTGCACCCCTTTGTGGACTGTATGTACAGCCTTGTTGTAGTTAAGTTTTGATTGTTGTTGGTATCACTGGGGGGAATTGTCCTCCAAGCCAATTGGTTGTGAGAATTCAATGTATCTATGCCGGGGGAACTTCTGTGCTGGCTTGGGTGGGGCAGATTATCAGGGCTAAGAAGACAGCCTTGACTCCCCATCAGCCCTGCCCTATCGGCCCCAGGGTCTCAGTGTCCCTCAGTAATTGGTAATCGATTCAGCTCTCTCTGTGCACACTCACACTCGAGTGCCTCCAGACCTCTACCTTTCGTGGCTCCCCTGAGTTTCCATGCACTCTGGGTACCCAAATGAGTCTGGGTCCCCAGGATCTAGCCCAAAACTGGGGTTCAGTGCAGTTGGAAGTATATTTCAGTGCATTTGGAAAGTTTGATCTTCCTCCCACTAGAGAAAGCCAGTGGCACAATCAGCAGTCAGTTGTCTCTGCATATACTGGCACACGCGCCTCCAAACCTCTGCCTTTCAGAGCTCCCTGAGTTTCCATGCACTCCTCCCTTTTTCAACAGTCCAGACTTTTACCCTGTGAGTCTCACCCAGAACTGGGGTTCAGTGCAATTGGGAGTTTCCATCTCCCTCCTGCTAGAGGAAGCCAGCTAGGCACTCCGCTGCCTGTCCTCTCCATGCCTGGGTCTCCATACCTCAGTTTTTTGCAGCTCCTCTGAGTTTCCATGCACCCCTCTCTTTCCTCCTAGTTGTAAAATTTCTACTCAGCCAACTTTCCTGTGATTCTGGATGATATCAATGTTGTCTTTTAGCTGTAGTTTTGAAATCGTTGTGTGAGACAGCATTCACCTATGCTGCCATCTTGATTTTCCCCAAATTTGATTACAGAGTCTAATCTGTCTTCCCCAACATTTCTTCTTTTTCAACATCCAGGAGTTAAAAAGGTGAATTATATTATTGATTTTAAGTTTTAGAAAAGTGGTTACAGTGTGGAGCATAAATCTGAGGAGTGATGTGGGCCAGGAAAACTGGAGATGGGTGGATGAGGAGCAAGGTCTCTGTTGGGCATTGTGCAGAGCATACCTAGCAAGGGTCCATGAAAACAGGTATAGGCAATGTGCTTTTTATACCCAGAGGAAGAGCCTTCTTTTTCAAGTTCAACAACATCATTTGATTATTTGGATCAGTGACAAGTAAACCAGTTCCTAGACTGCTTTAAAAATTATTTTTCATCCTAGTATATAAAAAACCTTGGGTCTGTCATATCCACAATGACCAGAAAGGCTCCACCAACTGGAAGTAAATCTTGCAATCAGCACTGGGTTGCCCTGGTGATCCAGCACTGATTGCTGAGGGTGCTGCAAATCAGGCCCAGAGAGAGGCCTGAAGAGACTAGCAGGGTCTGATCCATTGTCTCTGTGGCAGCTGTTGATCTTGCCTCTCTCTTTTTTCCCAACCTGGTCAGCAGCCATGCATCCATTTCTCTCCAGGACTCACTGGGGCTGCTGATCAGCCCTACCTTCCTGACCAGGCCCCATTAATAGGGCCAGAGACGTTGACTGGCATAGAAATGAACCAATCAAAATCAAATTTGGTTCCCTTGTGAGGAGCCAATGGCTGCCTGTGAGGTGGAGCTTTTGATGCTGAATGACATAGAAACTGACCAATCAGGACCAAATCTGGGTCAACTGTGAAGAGCCAATGGTTGCCTAGGAGGCAAAGCTTTTGACACTGACTGGCATAGAAACTGACCAATCAGAACCAAATTGGCCGGCAGAAGAGGGCAGTTGGGGGCCAGATCAGGCCTGCTGGGGAGGTCAGTTGGGGGAGAGATCAGGCTGGCAAGGGAGGGCATTTTGGGGCAACCAGGTTGGCAGGGGAGGGCAGTTCAGGGGAACCAGGCTGGCAGGGGAGGGCTGTTGGGCGCCATCATGTCAGCAGGGGAGGGCAGCGGGGGTGAGATCAGACCAGAAGGGGAGAGCAGTTGAGGGTGATCAAGCCAGCAGGGGAGCAGTTAGGTATTCAGCAGGCCAGCAGGGGAGCAAATAGGGGATGATCAAACAGGTAGGCGAGCAGTTAGGAGCCAGCAGTCCCAGATTGTCAGGGGGATGTCCGTCTGCCAGTATAGGCCCAATTCCACAGCCTGGAGGCATGGCTGAGGGCCATTTGCAGGATGGCCACGCCCCTATCAGGCTAAGGGTCCCTGCTGGGGGACATGGCCAACCTAAAAGAGAGGCTGAGGGCCGTTTGGAGGTGGTTTGCAGGCCGGCCAAGCCCCCAGCTTTGTCCAGAAGGATGTCTGGAGGGTCTCCGGGTCTAATTAGCATATTACTCTTTTATTAGTATAGATTAGTATAGATTATACTTTTAGTTGGTTACTGATAGTGTGAGAAATGCTCTTGGTTTTGTATGTTGATTTAATATGCAGAGAAATTATTGGATTTATTATTTCTAATAGTTTGTATCTAGATTCTTTTTAAAAAAATATTTTTATTAATTTCAGAGAGGAAGGAAAAGGGTGAGAGAGATAAAAAACGTCAATGATGAAAGAGAATAATTGATTGGCTGCCTTCTGCATGCCCCCTACGAGGGATCAAGCCCACATCCTGGGACCTCTTGGTCCATGGGATGATGCTCCATCTACTGACCACCACAGTCAGGCTGTATCTAGATTCTGTTGCTATTTTTAGATAGGTGATACATTCATTTGCAAGTAATGATAATTTTACCTCTTTCTTTCCAAATTTTATAGCTCTTATTTCTTATTATTACTTGATATAAGGTACAAGGAGGAATATAAAGATTTAAAGAAATTGGAACATTATAGTGGATTTCTCTTTTGCAATCTGTTCATCTCCCCTCTAGCTATGTCCTGAAAGAACCCAGGAGATGCTTCTCTCATTCAGCACTGAGAAATACTTTCATGAAATGAACACCAACGTTAAAAAAAAATAGACCTCTGGAGCTCAGCTGGCATAGATCAGTGGGTGAGCTAGGGACCAGAAGGTCATGCTTCAATTCCTGATTAATGCACATGCCCAGATTATGTGCTCGATCTCCAGTGTGGGGCATGCAGGAGGCAGCAAATCAAAGATTCTCTCTCATCATTCTCTCTCATCATTTCTATCTCTATTTTCCTCTCCTTTCCTCTCTGAAATCAATAAACATATATTTTTAAAAAATAGACCTATAGAGATTGTTCTTTGTCAACATTTAGCTTTTGTGGGTAATATAAAGTAGAGGATGGCCCCAATATCTGTAATTTGGACCAATTAAGCCAATGCCAACTAGTTCTTATATTTCTGGAATTATTGTAGTTGTTCTGGAAGTCCTGGCCATCCGCAGGACTCAGAATCATCTCAATTAATTTTAAATGAGATTAGATCACTTCCACCAGGTGGTGCCATGCCTCAACTGGAACAGATGTGCTTAGAAAGCACTGGTTCTGCATCTATGGATCAGTCCCAGTTTGGCTCACCCAGAGCATTTTATTAGATCCTCAATAACATATTTCTGCATTTTTGGCAATTGATATTTTGGATTTGACTTTTTGTGTGTGTGTTTTATTGGCATATTACCCTAGAAATTTACCATATTCTTTTATGTGGCATAATCTCTGTATTGTCTTTCTGACCTATAGAGTAAGGGTTATTATGGTAGAAAAGCCCAGTGGAAACCCCTGAAATTCTTCTTTCAGTTCATCATAGTGAAATTTTGTAGAACCATAGATATTAGGGCCAACATTGAAGAATTTTGAGACACAAAGATAGTGGTTCCTTTCTTAGACCCATTTTACTCACAAGTTTGTGCAAAAGGCAAATGAGTGTTAGAGAATGACAGTGGGTGACTTTAAAGTTAATTAGGTGATAACCCCAATTGAATTTGTTATTCCGTATGGTCTCCTTTTTTGGGGGAAATAAACTTAAGACCGGGTAACTAATACCTAGCTGTTGATCTAACAAATTATATTTATCCTTGATTCCAATAAAGTAAGAATATCTTTTCCCCAGAAGGGACAGCAGTACAACTTCATTGTCTGCCATCAAACTTAGCTCAATTCTGACTCTGGTACAGGAGGATTTATTGTTCCATCTGTCCAAAGGCTGTTATACTCTAGCCCACTATATTGATGACCTTAGGACCTACATGCCTTCGTAAAAAACAATTATGTCAGAGGGTGGGAGAATAATCTTTCATAAAATTACTCTGGTGTTATCTCACTGAAATTTTTGGGGACCAGTTGATTTCTCTCCCAATGGAAGCACTAATAGTGGCACACTAAGAAAGAGACATAATTTTTGATGGGTTATTGACCAGTAATGATAAATCTGGTGGTAAAAAATTATGAAAAGTATAGCCCTAGCTGGTGTGTCTCAATTGATTGGACCTTATCCAGTGCACCAAAAGGTTGCTGATTCGATTCCTGGTTAGGGCACAATGCCCTGTTGTAGGCTAAATCCCCAGGAGCAGGTGTGCAATCAATGGTATGCTCTCACATAGAATTTTCTCTCTCTTCTCCTTCTTCTCTCTAAAAATCACTAAACTTACTTATTTAAAAAGAAAAACTATCGTAAACTTCCATAGATAGATGTAATTCTAGGATGTAATTTAATTCTCTCAAGAACTCAAGTCTTAGAATAAAAGTTTGATTTTGGCTATTCACAAAAATAACAATGGGTAGTTGAGAAGGCAAGCTGTAAATACCAGGTATGGCCTTGGTTTCAGTTGCATTTTTATGTACATATAGATATATTTGGGGCTGATTTTTCTCTTTGTTCTCCATCTTCCTCAATATTTGATATAGAAAAATATGCTTGTTAAATTAAAGAATAGTGGGCAAATTTTCAAGATGAAATATAAGGGAATTAAAAGATAGATGAGCATCATCCAGAGATGATCCTGAGTACAATAATTGAGATTTTTGTTTAATCACATTTAAGAGAGGTAAAAGATATAAGAGATAGTTGCATTATGTTAGATATTATTATTTTAAATGTAGTGTAAATGTGGGAAGAAATGTATATTTTGATTTGGGAAGCCAAAAGGGTAGACTGTGATGAAATTTGCCTCTCTCATGGTCACTTAGCATTTGAATTCCTTTCCCATGTTTAGAGGAATCTCCACACAGAGAAGAGTGGGATTCTACAGCAAAAGTCATGGATCCCAGATATTTGCTTTCCCCACAGCTAGATACTATTAAGTATTTCTCTCTTTACTGTGTCCATTGCGACTAGAGAGTTGATAGTAGTCCTGAGTAGGGGCAACGGAGGATTGAGAAAATGAAAGAGACAGATGCAGAAATAGTAGGGAAAGCTGGGACCAGGTGGGACAGCTGCCCTCTGATGGAGAGATAGTGACCCAGAACTGGTGCAACATGTTTATTACGTACAGTATGATTCCAGGAAGTTTTACTAAAGTTTAAAACAAAGGAAATAATAAGAAATCATGAGTAAAGATCAAACTATAATTTTTCATTCTCGTGGCTTCTTCGTCATTCCTGGCTAAGCCCAGATAATTGCATCTGGTCCTTGCGCCTGGCTGAATTTAGATAATGAAACCTACTCCCTGCCACCTGAGCTAAGGGTCAGACTGATGACATACCTCTCTTTGGTACAGTACATCTCCAGGATGTGGCTCTGCCAATGCCACTGGACTCAGCTGACAATAATTAAAGAAATGCTCGTGTGTCTTCCTAGGTGCTCTCTACAAGGTACCACCCCAGTCTTGGAATCAGAAGTTAATGATGCAAAGGAACAATATGATAGAGAATACATCCTGGAAATGGGTATAGGCACCAGCAGCAGCAACATGCAGTTACCAGAGGTAGCAGGGTAGCGGTTCTAATTCTCCTGGTCCACATCCAGAGTTCATAGTGTTGGTGGTTAAAAACTGTGACTTCTCAGTGGCAGCAGTCATGGTATCTTTGCCAGACCAGTTCTGTGAGATCATTTCGAGATCTGTCCTGGCTGCTCAGCCTCTATGAGCTTTGTTCTCAGCATTTCTGAATTCTGAGATTGTCCCATATTATATCTAAAAAAAGGGTAATATGCAAATTGACCATCACTCCAACACACAAGATGGCTGCCCCAGGTAGTCAAAGATGGCCGACCCCATGTGGACACAAGATGGCCGGAAGGAGAGGGCAGTTGTGAGCAATCAGGCCAGCAGAAGAGGACAGTTGGGAGGGACCAGGCCTGCAGGGGAGGTCAGTTGGAGGCAACCAGGCCAGCAGGGGAGGGCAGTTGGGGGCACTGGGATGGCAGGGAAGGTTAGTTGAGGGGAACCAGGCCTGAAGAGGAAGACAGTTAGGGGCAACCAGGCCTGTAGGGGAGGACAGTTGGGGGTGACCAGTCTGGCAGGGGAGGCCTCTTAGGGGTGAATAAGCCTTCAGGGGAGCAATTAGGCATCAAACAGGCTGGCAGGCAGAAGCAGTTAGGGGTAATCAGGCAGGCAGGCAGACAGGTAGGCATGTGGTTGGGAGCCAGCAGTCCTGGATTGTGAGAGTGATGTCCAACCACCCATTTAGGCCCATCCGGATCAGGCCTAAATGGGCAGTTACATCCCATGTGGGGTCCCAGATTGGAAAGGGTGCATGCTGGGCTGAGGGACCCCCCTACCCCTGTGTATGAATTTCATGCTCTGGGCCTCTAGTCATTTGAATAATTTCCATAATCAGTGTCTGTTGTTTGCAAATAAGAATCCTGATTAATTAAATCCTTATTTTTCATTAAAAAATTTTTAATTTAACTTTTAAAGTTCTTTATTGTTTAAAGTAGTACATATAATATTACATATGTCTTTTTTCCCCATTGACCACTTCCTGGCCATCCCCACTGCCTAGCACATGGCCTCACACTGCTAGTGTCTGTGTCCATTGGTTATGCTTATATGCATGCATACAAATACTTTGGTTGATCTCACCATGTCCCCCCTCTCCTGCTTTCCCTTTAAAGTTTGACTGTCTGTTGGATGCTTCTCAGTCTCAGTTTCTGTTGTTCATTATAGAGTGGTACCTCAAGATACGAGTGCCCTAACATACGAGATTTTTGAGATACGAGCCTTCGAGCGGGCGATTTTTGCTTTGAAATACGAGCAACATTTGAGATAGGAGTAATCACGCGGATCAGCCGGCTGCACACGACCCACCAGTTTACCGCAACTCAAGCTTCTCATAGTTTCCCATGCCTCAAGATTACAGAACGAATTAAACTCGTATTTCAAGGTACCACTGTATTCCAATGAGTGAGATCATATGATATTTATCTTTCTCTGACTGGCTTATTTCACTTAGTATAATGCTCTTCATGTCCATCCATTCTGTTGTGAATGGTAAGAATTCTTTCTTTTTTACAGCAGCATAGCATTCCATAGTGTAGATGTACCACTGTTTTTTAATCCATTCAACTCCTGATGGATACTTGGGGTATTTCCAAATCTTAACTATTGTAAACTGTGCTGCTATGAACATAGGAGTGTATATACCTTCCTGATTAGTATTTAGATTTCTTTGGATATATTCCTAGAAATGAGATTACTGGGTCAAAGGGGAGTTCCATTTTTACTTTTTTGAGGAAATGCTATACTGTTCTCCACAGTGGCTGAACCAATCTGCATTCCAACTAAAAATGCACGAGGGTTCCTTTTTTCCATATCCTCACCAGCATTTGCCATTTGTTGATTTGTTGATGATAGCCATTCTGACAGTAATGAGATGGTACCTCATTATCATTTTGATTTGCATCTCTTAGATGATTAGTGGCTTTAAAAAATATATATGTTATTGATTTTTTACAGAGAGGAAGGGAGAAGAAGAGTTAGAAACATCAATAAAGAGAAACATCAATCAGCTGCCTCCTGCACACCCCCTACTGGAGATGTGCCCACAAGCAAAGTACATGTCCTTGAATGGAATCGAACCTGGGACCCTTGAGTCCACAAGCTGACGCTCTATCCACTGAGCCACATTGGTTAGGGCTGATTAGTGAGTGACTTTGAGCATGTTTTAATATGTCTCTTGGCCTTCTGTATGTCCAATTTTGGAAAGTGTCAACTTAAGTCCTTTGCCCATTTTTTGATTGAATTGTTCATTTTCCTTTTGTTAAGATGTATGAGTTCCTATACATTTTGGACATTAGGTCTTTATTGGATATAACATTGGCAAATATGTTCTCCCATCCTGTGGGCTTTCTTGTTTTGTTATGGTTTCTTTTGTTATACAGAAGCTTTTTATTTTGAAATAATCTCATTTGTTTATATTCTCCTTAGTTATCACTGCCCTAGAAGCTGTATTGGTAAAGATATTGCTACAACATATGTCTGATATTTTGATGCCTATGGATTCCACTAAGATTTTTATGGTTTCCCATCTTACGTTTAAGTTCTTTATCCATTTAGAGTTTATGGTGTAAGGTGATGGTCTAGTTTCATATTTTTTTGCATATATCTGTCCAATTTTCCCAACACCATTTATTGAAGAAACTGTCTTGACTCCATTGTATGTTCTTGCCTCCTTTGTCAAATATTAATTGAGCATAATGGCTTGGGCTGATTTCTGGGTTCTCTGTTCTGTTCCCTTGGTCTATATTTGTGTTCTTGTGCCAGTACCAGGAAGTTTTGAGAACAGTGGCATTGTGATATAACTTGATATCTGCTATTGTCATCCCTCCGACTTTGTTCTTTTTTCTCAAGATTGCTTTAGCTACTTAGGGTCTTTTTTTATTCCATATGAATTTTTGGAGAGTTTATTCTAGGGTTGTGAAATATGCCATTGTTATTTTAATGGGGACTGCATTAAATCTATAGATTGTTTTGGGTAGTATGGACATTTTAATGATGTTGATCCTACCAATCCATGAACATGGTATATTCTTCCATTTGTTTATGTCTTTCTCTTATCTCTTTTTTCAATGTCCTGTAGATTTCTTAGTACAGGTCTTTTATCTCCTTAATTCAATTTATTCATAGGTATCTTAATTTTCTTGATGCAATGGTACATGGGATTTTTTAAATTATTTCTCTTTCTTTTGAGTTCACTATTGGTGTACAAAAAGGCATAGATTTCTGGATGTTAATTTTGTATTCTGCTACATCACCTAATTCTGGGACCCCTTGGGGGATGTTGGAGAGCTGGTTTTAGCGCAATCTTCACAGGCCAGATCGAGGCATCCCACTGGTGCACAAATCCATTCACCGGGCCTCTAGTTTTATTATAACATTGAGAAATTGTTTTGTTATGGTTTCTTTTGTTATACAGAAGCTTTTTATTTTGAAATAATCTCATTTGTTTATATTTTCCTTAGTTATCACTGCTTTAGAAGCTGTATCAGTAAAGATGTTTCTACTTGTCCTGGGAGGGATTAGCCTAGTTAAAAATAAAGTTCTTTGCCAAAACCAGTTTGGCTCAGTGGATAGGGCGTTGGCCTGCAGACTGAAGGGTCCCAGGTTCGATTCCGGTCAAGGGCATGTACCTTGGTTGCAGGCACATCCCCAGTGAGGGGTATGCAGGAGGCAGCTGATCAATGTTTCTCTCTCATTTATGTTTCTAGTCTCTGTTCCTCCCTTCCTCTCTGTAAAATATATATATATATATATATATATATATATATATATTTTTTTTTATATATATATATTTTTTATATATAAAATAAAGTTTTTGGTTTCCATCCAGTGCAAATATTTACAGGTTGGTAGCTGCCTATTTTAGCTTTTCCTGTTCAGTCACTTCTTGTTTTTCCTGTAGGTCATTTTTAAAGTAAACTTTCTAATGAAATATAAACAGAAAACTACAGATTTTAACCATACAGCTTGTGAGGATATTTTTTTAAAAAGGAACCCTCATGCACTGCTAGTGGGAATCCAGATTGGTGTAGTCACTGTGGAAAATAGTATGGAGTTTCCTCAAAAAAGTAAAAGTGGAACTCCCATTTGACCCAGTAATCCCACTTCTAGGAATATATCCCAAGAAATTAGAAACACTAATGGGATCTTGGTGAAACAGGATCAGAGCCTTGATATCTAAGTCCTGCAATGCTGCTCAAGGATGACAAGAAGAAAGATGTTGGCAAGTAGACAAAAAAGACAAACACCCCCGTGAACAAGTCCAGGGGGAAGCCAAAAAGAAGTCATCCAAAGGCTAAATTTGGAACAAGCTCAATAACCTAGTCTTGTTTGACAAAGCAGCATATGACAAATTCTGTAAAAAAGCTCCCAACTATAAGCTTATAACCTCAGCTGTTGTCTCTGAGAGACTGAAGATTTGCAGCTCCGTGGCCAGGGCAGCCCTTCAGGGGCTCCTTAGTAGTTTCAAAGCACAGAGCTCAAGTTATTTACACCAGAAACATCAAAGATGGGAATGCCCCAGCTGTTGGAGAAATTTCTATAAGATTCAAAAGCAAGAAAAACTAATCTATGGTAGTAGACATCAGAATGGTGGTTACTTTTGGGGATAGTGATTGGAAGGAGCTTAAGGGGACTTCTGTAGGGGCTGCTATAGGGCTGTAATGTTCTATTTATTTTTTCTTTTTTTCTTTAATAAAGTTTTATTTTTCAAAATGTACAGCCGGTCAGACCTGTTGTTCATGCATCTTCTCCCACAGCTGAGGCATCCCCACCTTTGGTTTTTGGTGTAAGTTACTGAAGCTCTGTGCTTTGAAACTAGTTTAATAAGTCCTTTACTAAGGAGCTCCTGAAGGGCTGTCCTGGAAAAGGAGCAGTGAATTTTCAGTCTCTCCAAGACAACAGCTGAGGCCATTGTGTAGTTCAATATTAATAATTATGTATAACAGGATATGTAAAAATTAAATTACAAAATTTTTATTAAAACATTTCTTACATATCATTACATTGGCTGGGCCGCAAAAATATTCGTATTCAACAGCCTAGACTAGATGCCTAAGCTGGATGCCTAGGTGGCAATTCTTTTTTTTTTTTTTATTAATATATTTTATTGATTTTTTACAGAGAAGAAGGAAGAGGGATAGAGAGTTAGAAACATAGATGAGAAAGAGACATCGATCAGCTGCCTCCTGCACGCCCCCTACTGGGGATGTGCCTGCAACCAAGGTACATGCCCTTGACCGGAATTGAACTTGGGACCTTTCAGTCCGAAGGCGAAGCTCTATGCACTGAGCCAAACCGGATTCAGCGGCAATTCTTTTTTTTAAATTTTATTTTATTTAATCAAGCTATATTGTTCAGATTATTACAATTGATCTTTTTTTTCCCCCTTAGCTTCCCTCCACCCGGCTCCCACCTCTCCCTCTGCCCTTACCTTCCCCCCTGCATTGTCCTCATCCATAAATATATGATTTTTGTCCAGTCTCTCCCTGCACCCCCTCACTCCTTTCCCATTGAGAATTGTCAATCCACTCCCTTTCTATGCCCCTGATTCTATTATATTAACCAGTTTATTCTGTTCATCAGATTTTTTATTCACTTGATTTTTAGATTCACTTGTTGATAGATATGTATTTGTTGTTCATAATTTTTATCTTTACCTTTTTCTTCTTCCTCTTCTTAAGGAGTACCTTTCAGCCTTTCATATAATACTGATTTGCTGCTGATGAACTCTTTTAGCTTTTTCTTATCTGTAAAGCTCTTTATCTGCCCTTCAATTTGCTGGGTAGAATAATCTTGGTTGTAGGTTCTTGCTATTCATCACTTTGAATATTTCTTGCCACTCCCTTCTGGCCTGCATAGTTTCTGTTGAGAAATCAGCTGACAATCATATGGGTGTTACCTTGTAGGTAATTAATTGTTTTTGTCTTGCTGCTTTTAATATTCTCTCTTTGTCTTTTGCTCTTGGCATTTTAATTATGATGTGCTTGGTGTGTCCTCTTTGGATTCCTTTTGCTTGGACTTGTAAGTCTATTTCTTTCACCAGGTGGGGGAAGTTTTCAGTCATTATTTCTTCAAATAGGTTTTCAGTATCTTGCTCTCTCTCTGCTTCTGGCACCCCCCTAATTCTGATGTTCCTATGCTTGAAGTTGTCCCAGAGTCTCCTTACACTATCTTCACATTTTTGGATTCTTTTTTCTTTTTGCTTTTCCAGTTGAGTGTTTTCTGATTCTTTGTATTTCAAATTTTTTATCTGATTCTTGCCTTCCTCTAGTCTGCTGTTAGGTCGCTGTATAATTTTTAATTTCAGTCAGTGTATGTTTAATTTCTAGTTGGTCCTTTTTCATCTCTAGTTGGTTCTTTTTCATCTCCTCTTGGGTCTCACTGAATTTATCCATCTTTTCTTGGAAATTCTTAAAAAACCTTATAACCGGTTTTGAATTCTCTATCAGTCATCTGTGTTCCTCCATTTCTTTCGTTTGTTATCTGTTCCTTTGTCTCTGAATTTTTGCTGCTTCTCTCAGTTGGTAGAGTAGCTTTGTGTGCTAGGTGTCCTATATGGCCCAGTAGCTCCACCTCCCCTATTACCTGAGGTAGACTCTCTTGGTGTACCTTTGTGGACTGTGTATACAGCCTTGTTGTAGTTAAGTCTTGATTGTTGTTGGTGTCACTGGTGAGAATTGACCTCCAAGCCAACTGGCTGTGAGGATCAGCTGTATGTACGCTGGGAGAACTTCTATGCTGGAGTCCGCCTTATGATACAAGACTTGCAAAATTGCAAAAACCTTTGTGTTCATCTGGAGTCTCAGGACTGAGCAGACAACCTTGGCTTCCCATCAGCCCTGCCCTATGGATCTCAGTGTCCCTTGGTAATCACTGCAGCCCTCTCTGCATGCACATGAACTCACGTGCCTCCAGACCTCTGTCTTTCTAGCTCACCTGAGTTTCCATGCACTCTGGGGACCCGTATGAGTCTGGGTCCCCAGGGTCTTGCCCGAAACTGAGGTTCAGTGCAGTTGGAAGTGAAATTCAGCACAGTTGGGAGGGTCTGTCTCACTCCCACTAGAGAATGACAGCAGCACAATCAGCAGTCAGCCCTCTGTGTGCGCACTCACACTGGTGGGCCTCCAGAACTCTGTGTTCTGCAGCTCCCCTAAATTTCCCTGGACTCCTCCCTTTTCACAACGTCCAGACTCCCCCAACTCCTGTATGTTCCCTGGAGTCTCGCGTGGAACTAGACTTCAGTGCAGTCGGATATGGGGTTCCGACTGCAGTGGAGTTGGGAGTTTCCGTCTTCCTCTCACTAGAGAAAGCCAGCCAGGCACTCTGCTGCCCATCCTCTCTATGCGCGTGTTTCCATACCTCAGCTTTTTGCAGTTCCTCTGAGTCTCTGTGCGCCCCTCTCTTTCCTTCTAGTTGTAGAATTTCCACTTAGCCAGCTTTCTGTGATTCTGGATGATATCCGTTCTGTCTTTTAGGTTTAGTTTTTAAATTGTTGTGTGAGGCAACAGTTTAGGTGTTCACCTATGCCGCCATCTTGGTTTCTCTCCCTCTGTTTAAGTCAGCTTAAAAAATCTGCATGTCAGAGTATTATGCTCTAAACAAAGTGTGAGAATAATAATGTCCCATCATGTCTAGTCCTCTGACTTTACTACCAGCATATTGCATAAAATGAACTACTCGTAGTCTATATGTATGCATGTATGTGTGTATATTATTTTCTTTACAACCTGGAATTACACAATATATGCAGGTCTCTCATTGAATAACTCATGGGGTCTTCAGGCAACTGCAGCAACATCTCTGAAAAACTTTCCCTAACACCTCCAGTCTGGGTTTTATGTCTTTCCTCCATAACCTATGTCCCCTCTGCCATTTCTCTCTACTGTAGTTTTTTTGGTTTTTAATTTATTTTCAGAGAGAGAAGAGAGAGAGGGATCAATTTGTTGTTCTGCTTATTTATGCATTCAATGGTTGATTCTTGTATGTGTCCTGATCAGAGGTTTAACTGCAGCCTTGGTGTATTGCAGTGGTTCTCAACCTTTTTTAATGCTGTGACCTTTTAATACAGTTCCTCATGTTGTGGTGACCCCCAATCTTAAAATTATTTTCGTTGCTACTTCATAACTGTAATTTTGCTACTGTTAATGAATCATAATGTAAATATGTTTTCCTATGGTCTTAGGCGACCTTGCTAGCAGTTTTCAACCTGTGGGTCGTGACCCACAAATTGAGAACCGCTGCTTTAGAGCCTAAGACCATCAGAAAACACAGATATTTACATTATGATTCATAACAGTGGCAAAATTACAGTTATGAAGTAGCAACGAAAATAATTTTATGATTGGGGGTCACCACAACATGAGGAATTGTATTAAAAGGTCACAGCATTAAAATGGGTTGAGAACCGCTGGTGTATTTGGACGATGCTCTAACCAACTGAGCTATCTGGCCAGGGCTCTCTATTGTATTTTTATTTACTAGTTTATCTCCCTTAAAAGATCTGAATCAGCAGGCCCTCTTGTTCAATGCTTAATATACGAAAGGCACTCAATACACATTTGCTCAGCACACGAGTGATTGAGTAAGCTAGCTGGGAACAACCCAAAAACTATACAAATGAGGAGCACAATAAGGGGTGTGGTAATCAGAGGTGGCTTATAGCTCTTATGCTTGAAGAGGAATTATTATAGCTGCTCTTGCTGCCTGAGAAAATTTCAGCTATTCCACTAACTCCTTCTTTGTCAGGTAACATGGCCAGCAAGAAGGTAATTGCAGTGTTTGGAGCAACAGGTAAAAATTTTTACTTTTAAAGTGCATGCTGACTACTTACTTTCCTGTCTTTTTGTTTTTAAAGTCAGAATTGACCAATGTGGGTGACTTTCCTGCCCTATGGAGGAAATAAAGCAAACTATCCTATTGCTTGGATTTCTGGTGTGGTAAAGAGGCTGGTGATTTTATTTTATTTGTTAGAAATGATCTCAGCAGGACAAGGACAGCTGACATATTCTCTCTTTCTCAGTCGTGTGCTGACTTGGTATGTTTCATTTCAACATAAGCTATCCTCTAGAGACTGTTCTCCGTTTACTTCCTGACAAGTGAAAGAAGCAAGTGTGGGTTTGTAAGGCATATCTACATGCCTAACAAATACCCCAGCCATTCTGTAAGGAAGGAGAGGGTGGGGGTTAAGCAAGTGTGCTAAGTGACTTTTCTGGTTGGTTCAGCTGCCCCAGCCTTTTAATTGCCCTTTCTGATTTCAGTCTTATCTCCTTTACAATCTGTTCTTTACAACCAGAGCCATCTTTCAAAATGTTGATCAAATCAGGCCACACCCATTCAATCTGTGCTCCTCTCAGCCTCCTGATGATCCATTTGAAACTATCAGATCATGACATGCCTCTGCTCAAAACCCTTCAACAATTGCCTCCCCTCCCTCATCTCACTCCAAGTAAAATGTAAAGTTCAGCTGATGGGCCTCCACTTTTTATCCTTCCTTTACTTGCTCAGGTGTTCCTCAAGTACACTCCCACCATAAGTCCTTTGCATTGGCCACTCCCTCAGTCTTCCCTACCTACACTGCTTCCTCCCTCATGTCACCCAAGCCTCTGCTCAGATGTCCCCCTTTCCATGAGCACTTTCCAGACCTCCATATTTAAAATTGCAACTCCACTCCCCCTTACTGTTATCTAGCTGCCCTTACTGCTTGATTCCTCCTTTGCTGCTTGTCTTTCAATAGGAGAAGATAAACTCTATGAGAAAAGGAATTTTGTCTGAAAAGAGGAAAGAACTAAAGCAGGGAGAAGAGAGAAATAAATTTGCAAAAACCAATAGCCAGTTATGATATTGACTTTAGAAGGAGTTCTTACCTTTTGAGACAGCATGGATGGACCTGGAGATTATTATACTAAGTGAAATAAACCAGTCAGAGAAAGATAAACATCAGATGATCTCACTTATATTTGGAATCTAATGAACAAAATAAACTGACAAAATAAAAACAGAAGCATGGTTATATGGAATAACTAACAGTTGTAAGAGGAGAGGAAGAAAGGGAGTCAGATGAAAGAAGATGAAAGGATTAGTGCAAAAACATCCTATATAATAAAAGAGAAACATGTAAACTGACTATACTTCTGCTACACTCACCAGCCAATCAGAAGTGAGTATGCAAATTAACCCAATGAAGACAATGGGTTAATTTGCATACACAGGCACTGAGCAGCCTGGTCCTGGGTACATCCTCAGTACCAGGCCACTCCTAGCCTATAGGCCTAATTTAGGCCCTGAGCAGCCTGGGTCCCAGAACCCCCCTGTCCACTCTGGGCCTATGGGCGCCAGTGCCAAGCAGCAGCCTGGGTCCAAGCCCCCACCCTGGCACCCACAATGCAGGGCTGGCTGCCGGCCTCGGGGGTGTGTTGACCCAGTGGCTGCCGTGTGGCCCAGAGTCTGCATGCCCCCAAGCCCAGAGCCCACAATGTGGGGCTGGCTGCTGGCTTTGGGGGTGTGCCCTCCCAGGTCCAGGGGACACGCCCCTAGCCCAGTGACACTATGTAAAAGGTTCTCTGAACGTGAGCTGTAGAGGAAACACCTTTTCTTTTCTTTAAAAAAAAAAATAACACTTTATTGATTTTTTTTACAGAAAAGGGGGGAGTGATAGACAGTCGGAAATATTGATGTGAGAGAAACATCTATCAGCTGCCTCCTGCACACTCCCCACTGGGGATGTGCCCCCAACCAAGGTACATGCCCTTAACAGGAATCAAACCTGGGACCCTTCAGTCTGCAGGCCGACACTCTGTCCACTGAGCCAAACTTGTTTGAGTGTAAACACCTTTTCTGACCACTCACTGGCTAAGCTCCCTGTACGCAGCCATTTGCAGTGTCCTTAGTAACATGGGTTATAAGAATCCAAGAAGGTGATTTAGAATTTTTCCACCACACTCCTGGAGGATAAAACAAAGTTCTGCTGCTGGAGGGGCTAAGAAATGTCATATCCTGCCCTAGCTGGTTTGGCTCAGTGTATATAAGCATTACATTTTTGAGATCTTGAGTGTCTGAAAATGTTTTTATGTGGAATGTTTAGAATCAATTGATCATTTGGTTAGGTGTAAAATTCTGGAAAGAAGTTAATTTCTTAAAGACATTACTTCCTAGATTCCAATGTTATAAGGAAATCTGTTGCTATTTTTATCCCCCACCTTTAAATTGACTACCCTTCTGCCAAAGTTTGCAAAATATTTTTACCCAGTGCTTTGAAATTTCACAATTATGTAAATAATGTAAGACTTAACTTATGCATTATCCTGGGCATTCAGAGGCCCCTTGATCTGGTAGCTCATTCAATATCCTTGAACTCTGGGAAATTTTCTTTGATAATGTCCATTTTTCTTTAGTCTCTCATTCTGGAATTCCCATAGCTTGATCCTTTATTTTCTCCATTCTCTTTTCCATTTCTTTTTAATTTTGAGAGATTTCTCCAAACTTTTCGATGGAAAACTTATTTCTGCTATAGTATTTTAAATTTCTGAGAACTTCATCTTCTCTTCTGAAAACTCTCTCCTGCCTTCCTCTCTCTCTTTTTATTGGTACAGTATGCAGATGTAGTGTTCTGAATGCAAAATCTTTCTCCAATCTGAAGACATTAATGCTTTAAAAATTTTCCTCTGCTTACCTTTATCAATTTGTTTATTTTGGTTTCATTGGAGGCTTTCTTCAAACATATGGTGACCTTTGGCTATATATTCACATTTACTACTAGTGTACTAAACTTCAAGCAAAGCTCCTTGTACAAATGCAGAGTTCATTGTCAGCAGACCCTACAGGCCCAGGGTTATCAGTTGTGCATCAGTTGGGGTTTCACACGAAACAAGTGTCACACTCTTTCAGAGAAACCAAGGAAAAAATAAAGGTTGAAAGGGAAGAGACCAATAATGAATAAATAAGCATTAGGATGAAGTAGCAGAGGGCCAGAGAGATGACCAAAACCCAGGGAGAGTAGCAACATAGAGATAGCCACCTTTCTTCCTGTCCTTTGATTTCCTGCTGATGCTGCCTCTTGTTGGCCAGACCAAAACTGAGAGCATAAAGAGAGCCCATTGATAGAGTCCAATACATGTTAACCTCCCAGGGCACTAAGCAGGGTACAGAAGGTGAAAGTAGATCTAAAGGCTGAAAAACATATTCAGGACAGATGTACAATCAGTTTGATAGAGGATCCCAAATGTTAGTAACTCAGCACAGTACCTGGCATATATACCATAGTATTCAATAAATATTTGTAGAGTAGGTAAATTAGGAAAGTAATGAAAGTAATGATCATATCATCAATGACTTTGAATGCCATAAAAAAGAAACTTACACAAGTTTTCAACTTAAAAATAAAATAGGAAGCTCTTTTAAAAGAAAATTTTGTGAAGAACCTCAAAATAAAATATATAATCAGATAAAAATAGATTTTCCCATTTGAATCTGGGCTACAGGGTCTGGCATCCTGCTCACTTGGCCTCATTATTGTTGGGGAGCACATGAGACTTGGTTGGAAAGTTTGTAAGGAGGACATTCTGAGAAAATGAAAGTGTGTGGAAGGCCACCTGCCCTGTTTATCAGCATTCCAACTTAAGGGAGTGTCGAAGGTGGCACCCCTAATTATTCCTTGACCTTTCCAAACAAGTCTGTGAGTGTGCAGACACCTGGGTGTTTACTGGAATCCTTATGCCTAATTTTTGGGTGCCCTTGCCTTGGGCACAATGCAAGCACTTATGTCCTCCCAAGAGTGTATCTAAAGATAAAAATTCCAATAAAAGCCTAATGAGGCAGGCAATCAAGGCTGCCTGGTTGCTGTGCCTTAACCTCTCTTTCACAGCAAATGTGTATCAAAGTAATCCGTTCATCTGTCACTCAGGCTCTGCTGGCCAGCCCTGGCAAGATGGTGCCCTGTGTGAAGAGCTCCAGCAGTTGTTACCTCAGCCCTCTTCCATTCTTTCTCTGCCCCCTGGACTTTTCAAACTTGCCTCTGACACGGCGGTGAGAAACCTAGTTTGAAAACCACTGTTGCAAAAATGAGAATGCCTCCTGAAGTAGTTATTATAACAGCTGTGCTCTGAATAGTGGTCCTTCCTGAACAGCTATTTTTTAGTGAACATTCCCCCTGAACCTTCCTCTGTTTCTTCTTTCCCAATGCTGCAGGATCTCAGGGTGGCTCTGTGGCCAGGGCCCTTTTGGAGAGCAAAAGGTTTGCTGTAAGAGCAGTGACCAGGAATGTGACTCAACCAAATGCACTGGTGCTCCAGGAACTTGGTGCTGAGGTGGTGAAAGGGGACCTGAATGATAAAGCATTGGTGGAGGCTGCCTTAAAAGATGCCTATGGGGTCTTCCTAGTGACCAACTACTGGGAACATCACAGCAAAGAGGAAGAAGTGTGTCAGGTGGGAACCCCTTTGAGCCCTTTCCTTTTACTCTTCCTGGCTGCTCTGCCCTCCCTTGAAGGGGGTGGGCCTTAAGGCTGAGCAAAAATTGTCTCACTCCACAAAATCTCTCTGGTATTTATGAAATATATGTACTTGAAGTATTTCTTTGATTGTGAAGTCAGTGTTCTATAGCACATGTCCACATCTCAAGGCCATGGACATCTGAGGATGACTGTACAGTGGAGTCGGTCATTTGTCTGTAGATGGCATGTGAAGGGTACCCTACACATTAAGGTAATTCCAAAGTGAAAAGGAAAGAACAAAAATGTAATGAGTATATTTTTTACTTCTGGCAGAGAGTTTTTGTGGAGAAATTAATAATGGGTACATAGAATAAAAACCTAAAACAAGTAAATAAACCCACAGTGATTAGCAAAGGGAAAATAAAAGTTTGTAGAAAAAAATAAATGTAACCATAGAATATTACTTGGTTCAAATTTAGCTGTGTGGTAGCCACTGCTTTTTTATCTAGCCCAACATATGATATTGGGAATAAGAGAAAAAGGGAATTGCATATATGTGTGATGGTGGTGTTGGGCTATGTGTGTCTGTATGTGTGTGTATGTGTGTGTGTGTGTGTGTGAGAGAGAGAGAGAGAGAGAGAGACAGAGAGAGAGAGAGAGAACACATTAAAGATGAGGACTCATCTTTCAGAGTAAGAATTTAGTAGATGATATCTTAAACTGAAAAAAATCAAGCATTAGTAGTACAAACCTGTTATTTAGAAATAAATAGCTAAAAGAGATTAAAGTGATTATTTCTTTTCTTTTTTTCAAAATATATTTTTTATTGATTTTTTACCGAGAGAAGGGAGAGGGATAGAGAGTCAGAAACATCAATCAGCTGCTTCCTGCACACCCCCCACCAGGGATGTGTCTGCAACTAAGGTACATGCCCTTGACCTGAATCAAACCCAGGATCCTTTAGTCCACAGGCCACCGCTCTATCCACTGAGCCAAACTGGTTTCAGCTAAAGTGGTTATTTCTTAAGCGCAGTTATCAGCATGAGGGCTCAGGGAACATCCTAATATATAAAAACCCTGGGTCCATCACATCCACATCAACCAAAAGGCTTGACCAACTGGAAGTCAGTTCTGCAATCAGCACTGGGTCTCTCTAGAGACCCAGTGCTGACTGCTACAGTTGCAGGCACGGTGATCCACCACTGACTGCTGAGGGGGCTGAAAATCAGGCCTGGAGAAAGGCCTGAACAGAGAAGCAGGTCTGATTCATCGCCTCTGTGGCAGCTGTTGATCAGCACTGGCCTCTCTCTTTCTTTCCTGGCCTGGTCAGTAGCCGTGCCTCCATTTCTCTCCAGGCCTCCACCAAGGCTTCTGATCAGCCCTGCCTTTCTAATCAGACCTCGTTCATAAGTCCAGAGATGCTGACTGGCATAGAAATGGACCAATCAATATGAAATCTGGGTCAACTATAAGGAGTCAATGGCTGCCTATGAGGTGGAGCTTTTGACGCTGAATGACATAGAAACTGACCACTCAGAACCAAATCTGGGTCAACTGTGAGGAGCCAATGGCTGCCTAGGAGGCAAAGCTTTTGACGCTGACTGGCATAGAAACTGACCAATCAGAATTAAATCTGGGTCAACTGTGAGGAGTCAATGACTGCCTAGGAGGTGGAGCTTTTGACATCGACTGGCATAAAAACTGACCAACCAGAAACAAATTGGCTGGCAGAGGAGGGCAGTTAGGGGTGAGCAGGCTGGCAGGGAGGGGCATTTGGAGGTGTATCAGACCAGCAGAGGAAGGCTGTTGGGGGCCATCAGGCTGGCAGGCGAGAGCAGTTGAAGGGGACCAGGCTTGCAGGGGAAGGCAGTTGAGGCAACCAGGCCAGCAGAAGAGGGCAGATGGGATTGACCAGGCCAGCAGGGGCAGGAAGTTGGGGGCAATTGGGCCAGCAGGGGAGCAATTAGGGGGTGATCAGGCTGGCAGGCAAAAGAGATTAGGGGCAATCAGGCAGGCAGGCAGGCAAGTGGTTAAGAACCCGCAGTCCCAGATTGTGAGAGGGATGTCCATAGGGATCAGGCCTATACCCGAAGTCAGACATCCGCCAAGAGTCCCAGATTGGAGAGTGTGCAGGCTGGACTGAGGGACACCCCTGCCCCCACAGTGCACAAATTTTGTGCACCTGGCCTCTAGTCTTTGTCATTATAAATTCAATCCTTCTCCCCAGCCTTGACAGTATTATTTGAAATTACATATGTGTATAAATTGGAAAAATGTGAAGATTACATTTTTAAAATGTAATTGGTGGGATCAGTCTCTTGCAGAAATGACATAATTCAAAAAAATTAAGAGCAGGAGTGAGTCATTTCAGTGATGTCTGTTAAAGTAATTATACCATTTATAGCTTGTCTTTTAGTGATAAACTTTGGAAGAACTCATATTAGGAACTCTGGGTTCTAATTCTTATATTCAATTGCTACGAAACCCAGGAGTACAAAGTCACTTTTCTGCTCACTTACTGCCTCTGCTAACCCAGGTTAATTATGTCTTCTCTACTTGCTACATGGGGTTTTGTAAGGGAAAAAAAAAAAGAAGAAGAAGGAAACAGTGGAAAGGAAGAAAAAAGTGAGTGAGAGAAAGAGGAGAGAGAGAGAGTGATGGGGAAAATAAGACATTTTTTTCAGGCCTAGCAGTCTGAATCTGTGCCAGTAACCTAATGTACATTCTTGATAGCCTATAATTAGTTCACTGACCCTTTCTCCACAATCTGGTCTTACAAGACCGGTTTACCTAAACACTACCCCCATTTTACAGAGGCCATAAACCATGAACAACCCCCAGAGGGGGTTATCAGCACCGGCGCCAGGCCAGGCATTTAGGTGTGGTCTCACGGCCCACATCCCAACACATTGGGCTTTTTGCAAAGCCTGGGAAAGGTCCCAAAGTCCCATCCCATATTTGGGGGACAAAGAAACCAAAGGTTATAAAGGGAAAGCTTCCTCCATATTGGCTTGCTCAGGATTTGGAGAGAAATAGTCTCCCCTGCATTCTGTACTAGCACATGTGAAACATCTGAAAATAAATGGTTATTTCCTTTGCCTCCAGTACTCCTACGTATTTTTCGGTTGCCTGGTAAATTCTGTAACAAGAGAAAGAGAGAAGGTGCTTTAGAAAATTTGAAACTGAAATACAAAAAAGAGAGTGTGTGTGTGTGTGTGTGTGTGTGTGTGTGTGTGTGTGTTTATTATGCTCTCAATATCCAAATGGTGTGCAGATATAATTAATTAGCAGAAAACATTATTACACTGTATGAATATTGTTTACTCGGGCACCCCTGATGCTCATATATAAATAAATGTGGCAGTTGATCCAAAGATACAGATGTTCCTGCCCGTTCCCACCAGGCTGCCTCTGAGGTTCAGTATTGTGACATGGTGGAGGCTCTGCCCATCAATACTAGTGGCCTCTCAGATGGTAATTTGAATATATTTTGATGCTGGAAGAGCTGGCTTTCTATGGAGGACAATATGTAAAGGAAGGGGGAAAGGGAAAGCAGTACCTGCCTTCCTGTCATATGCAAATACAGCGATCTACATAAAGAATTTACTTTGTTCCTTAGGGAAAGCTTGTGGCAGATGCCACCAAGCGCCTGGGTCTGAAGCACGTGGTGTTCAGCGGCCTGGAGAACGTCAAGCGTCTGACCGGAGGGAAGTTGGCAGTTGATCACTTTGATGGGAAGGGAGAGGTGGAGGAGTATTTCTGGTCTATTGGTGTTCCCATGACCAGCATCCACTTGGCAGCTTACTTTGAAAACTTCCTCACTTTATGGAAGCCCAAGAAAGTCTCTGATGGAGATTACTACACCTTGGGTAAGTGGAATCGTAGTGAATGTTGACCAGATACCTGCTGACCTCCCTTCCTCTTCCTTTGTCCCCTTCCTCCCTCTTTTCAGTGGACATACATCATTTGAGTGCCTCCTATGTGCTTACCTCTGTGTGAAGTTCTGAGAGGGATACAATATTGTTTTAAACTTCACAGAGAACGGGTTCTTGGACTGGAAACACAAATGACTTTACTTCCCGTCTGAGCAATAGGATGCTCTTTATACAAATGGTTAGCTATGCGACCTCAAGCCTTAGTTTCCTCAAGTCTAATGGAAAAGTTGGACAAGATGACTTTTTTTTGTTAATCCTCACTGGAGGATATTTTTCCATTGATTTTTTGTTGTGGTTGTTCCACTTATTTTATTTTATTTATTATTTTTTTATTTTTTTAATTTAATAAATCTTTATTGTTCAAATGATTACATTTGTTTCTTTTTTCCCTCATAGTTCCCCTCCACCTGCTCCCACCCCTTCCTCTACCTTCCCTCCCCCCACATTGTCCTCATCCATAGGTGTATGATTATTGTCCAGTCTCTCCCTGTACCCCCCTTACCCCTTTCCCGATTCTATTATATTCACCAGTTTATTATGTTCATCAGATTTTTAATTCACTTTTTAGATTCACTTGTTGATAGATATGTATTTGTTGTTCATGATTTTTATCTTTACCTTTTACTTCTTCCTCTTCCTAAAAAGTACCTTTCAGCATTTCATATAATACTGGTTTGGTGTTGATAAACTCCTTTAGCTTTTTCTTATCTGTGAAAATCTTTATCTGCCCTTCAATTCTGGCCTGCATAGTTTCCGTTGAGAAATCAGCTGACAATCATATGGGTGCTCCCTTGTAGGTAATTACCTGTTTTTCTCTTGCTGCTTTTAATATTCTCTCTTTGTCTTTTGCTCTTGGTATTTTAATTATGATGTGTCTTGGTGTGGTCCTTTTTGGATTCCTTTTGTGTGGGGTTCTGTGTGCTTCTTGGACTTGTAAGACTATTTCTTTCACCATATGTGGGAAGTTTTCAGTCATTATTTCTTCAAATAGGTTTTCAGTATTTTGCTCTCTCTCTTCTTCTGGAACCCCCACAATTCTGATGTTGGTGGGCTTGAAGTTGTCCCAGAGGCTCCTTACACTATATTCACATTTTTGGATTCTTTTTTCTTTTTTCTTTTCCAGTTGAGTGTTTTCTGATTCTTTGTATTTCAAATTTTTTATTTGATTCTTGCCTTCCTCTAGTCTGCTGTTAGGACTCTGTATAATATTTTTAATTTCAGTCAGTGTATGTTTAATTTCTAGTTGGTCCTTTTTCATCTCTAGTTGGTCCTTTTTCTTCCCCTCTTGGGTTTCACTAAATTTATCCATCTTTTCTAGGAAATTCTTGAAAAATCTTATAAGCGTGATTTTGAACTCTATATCCAGTTGTTTGTTTTCCTCCATTTCTTTTGTTTGTGGTCTGTTCCTTTGTTTTTGCACTTTCACTATGCTGGGAGAAGAACTTCATTGCTGGAATCAGCCTTATGATGGAAGACTGGCCAAACTGCAAAAGCCTCTCTGTTCAGATTGGGTAGGGTGGAGTCTCATGGCTGAGTAGAGACAGAGTTAGCTTCCAGTCAGCCCCGCTCTACTCGGCCCCTGGGTCTCAAGTATCTCTTGGTAATTGGTAATCGCTGCAGCCCTTTCTGTGTGCACGTGCGGGTGCCTCCAGACCTCTGCCTTTCTGGTTCCCTTGTGCTCCGGGACCCGAATAAGTCTGGGTCCCCACGGTTTCGCCCAAAACTGGGGTTCAATGCAGTTAGAAGTGGCAAAGTTGAGAGGCTCTGTCTCCCGCCTACCAGAGAGAGACAACGGCAAAATCAGTAGTCTGTCCCCTCTGTGTGCATTGATTTGCACACCCCAGACTTCTGCCCTTTTGAGGCTCCCCTAAGTTTTTGTGCACTCTTCCCTTTTCACAGTCCAGACTCCCCCTGTATGAGTCTTGCCCAGAGCTGAGATTCAATGCTGTAGGATAAGGGGTTCTGTGCAGTTGGGAGTTTCCATCTCTCTCCCACCAAAGGAAGCCAGCCAGGTACATCATCGCCCACTTTCTCAGCGTGCGCATCTCCGTACCTCAGTTTTTTCCAGCTTCTCTGAGTCTCTATGAGCCCCTCTCTTTCCTTCTAGTTGTAGAAGTTTCACTCAGCCAACTTTCCTGTGGTTCTGGATGATGTCTTTTCTGTCTTTTAGTTGTAGTTTTGAAATTGTTGTGTGGGGCAGCATTTTAGGTGATTACCTATGCCGCCATCTTGGTTTCTCCTCTCTCCATTAATTTTTAGAGAGTGGAAGGGAGAAGGATAGACACACAGAGAGAAACATCAATGTGAGAGAGACATATGGATTGGTTGCCTCCTGCATGCATACTGACCAGGGCTGGGGATCAAGGCTGCAATGGAGGTATGTGCCCTTGACCTGAATCAAACCCAGGACCCTTTAGTCCATGGGCCGCTGCTCTATCCACTGAGTCAAAGTGGATAGGATAAGGTGACTTCTAAGGTTCCTTCTAGCTCATCCATCTGACCTACAGTAGCAACAGGGAAAACATCCTCCTCTTGACCTGAGTCCCATGGTCAGAATCCCCAGAGGGGCCCTGACTCTCCAGAGAAAGTGTTTGATTCTGAAGGTCTGGGCTGGGGCAGGAGTGCTGTAGTTTTAACAAGGATTCCTAATAATTCCAATGCTTCCAGTCCACTGGCTGGACTTCCTCTGCCCTTTGGAGACATTTTCTTTGTCCACAGTCCTAAGTGGTTCTGTGGAGTGGAGGAACTATGAGAGTATCATTGGCAGCAATTCAGTCTTTTTTCCTTGGAACATAATTAAGACTTATCAGAGGCATAACTAGTGAAAGTCTAAGTCAATCTGGAGCACCTGCCATACAACAGATGATTTGGGTAATAATTCAACAAGTGACCACCTTTCTTTCTTTGCCTTTACCAGGTTAGAGAGGCCAGCTCAGTGACATTTCCCAGGTCCTGAACTAGGACATTGTAATCTCTTGGTTAGATTGGCCTGTATGAAGAGGTGATGCCTTCAACTTCTGGTACCCAGTCCCATCTGGTATTGCAAAGTCTATATAATCATGTGTTTGGTATTCCTGAGACTCAGGTATCATTCCACACTAAAGGAATACCTAACATTTACTAATCACTTAGTAGAGGCCTGGCACTGCACTATTTATTTTCACTTCACAGATGAGGAAACTCAAGTAATATAGATTAAGTAACTTTCCAAAGATCATTAATAAGGCAGACTAGGACATGGACCCTAGCAGTCTTACTCCAGAGCCATAGTCTTACCACTGTCCCATAGCTGCTTTGAATCTCATCTGAAGACCTTCAACTCTCAAACAAAACAAACCTCCAAGTCAAATGAGATTTATCAAGAGCTTAAACTGGTTTATAAATAGGAAATACAATTAGAACTTAATCTGAGCAGGCAATGTGCCTACCAAGAAATTGTGAAAGGAAGCTAATTTTGCTACAAAGATTAAATGTAATACTTAATCCCTGGCTGCTAAGCCTGAGGTCACTTTTATATTGAATTGAAATTCAGAGACTTTGATTCTTATCCAGGCCTGTTGTTTCCTAGCTGTGAGGCAGCAGGCAAGTCAGTGACTTAGTTTCTTCATTAAAAAAAAAATTATTATTGAAAGTATTACATATGTCCCCTGTTTTCTCCCATTGACCTCTTCTAGCCCACTTTCTTCCTCCACCCCAGGCCTCCAATAACCCTGTTGTCTGTGTCCATGGATTATGCATATATGCATACAAGTTCTTTGGTTGATCTCTTCCCAGCCACCTTCCCTCTGAAATTCCATAGTCTGTTCCATACTTCTATGTCTCTGGGTCTATTTTGTTCTTCAGTTTATTTTGTTCATTAGATTGCACATATGAGTGAGATCATGTGATACTTGTCTTTCTCTGACTGACTTAATTTGCTTAGCATAATACTCTATAGGTCCCTCCATGCTATCTCAAAGAGTAAGAGATCCTTTTTTTATTGCTGCATAGTATTCCATGGTGTAAATGTACCACAGCTTTTGTATTCACTCATCTACTATTGGGCATTTAAGCTGTTTGCAGATCTTAGCTATTGTAAATTGTGCTGCTATGAACATAGTGGTGCATACATTCTTTCTGATTGGTGTTTTCAATTTTTTAGTATATATTCCTAGAAGTGGGATTCCTAGGCAAAATGGCAGTTCCATATTTAATTTTTGGAGGAAACTCCATACTATTTTTCATAAAGGCTGCACCAATCTGTACTCCCACCAGCAGTGTACTAGGGTTCTCTTTTCTCCACATCTTTGCCAGCACTTGTCATTCGTGGATGCTAGCATTCTGACAGGTGTGAGATGATACCTCATTGTTGTTTTAATTTGCTTCTCTATGATGATCAGTGACATTGAACATTTTTTCATATGTATCTTGGCCATCTGTATATACACTTTGGAAAAATGTCTATTTTAGTCCTTTGCCCATTTTCAAATTTGATTTTCTTCCTTTTGTTAAGTTGTATGAGTTCATTATATATTTTGGCTATTAACCCTTTATCATAAGTATCATTGCCAAATATGTTCTCCCATACAGTGGGTCTCCTTTTCATTTTGTTGATGGTTTCTTTTGCTGTGCAGAAGCTTTTTATGTTGATATAATCTTATTTGTTTATTTTCTCTTAGTTTCCTTTGTCCTAGGAGATGTATCCGTAAACATACTACTGTTGATCTCTCCCTTAAAGTTCTCCAGAAGTATTTTTTTATGTATTTAGGTGCTCCTATATTGGGTGCATATATGTTTACCAGAGTTATATCCTCTTGTTGGATTGATCCCTTTAGTATTATATAGTGACCTTTATTGTTTCTTGTGATGGCCTTCATTTTGAAGTCTATTTTGTCAGGTATGAGTATTGCTACCCCAGCTTTTTTTTTTTTTTGTATGGAAATTTTTTTTCATTCCTTCACTCTCATCTTGTATGAGCCTTTTGTTCTGAAGTGTGAGTCTTTTGTGGACAGCATATATTTGGTTCATATTTTCATATCCATTCAGAATTTCTTCATTTAAAAAATTAGAGTTCTGAGGCTAGATCATATCCATTTTGGGTTCAAGCCTCAGGATTCTGAGATTCTGGGGACCCATGAGAGGCTGTGTCACTGTAGGAAGGGCACGGGCTTTGGAGTGACACATGTGGGTTTGAGCCCACTTCTGTTGCTTGGTGACTGAGTAAATTCTGGAAGTACCCAATATTTCTATGTTTCAAGATTGCTTTTAAGATTAAACCAGCCAATATATTGGGCTCATTCATTCTTTCATCCATTCATTAAATATTTGAGGGCTTAATATTATGTGCTAGTCTCTTACTGAGGAATCAGTAATAAACAGTTCAAAACAAAGCCTGCCCTTATGGAGCTCTTATTTGGGTGAAGAAGATAGATAATAAACATAATAGATAAGTAAATATATTGTACTAGTATGTTACAAGGTAAGTACTGTATAAAAATAGGACAGGGTAAGTTATATGTGGAGTGCCAGCAGTAAAGAGGTGGCATGTGAAATGTAAACAAGAGCTTCAGTGGACCTCTTTGAGAGGGTGATGTCTGAACACCTTCTGATGGAGCTAGGTGGTGGTCTTTGTGAGCATTCACGAAAGAACATTTTGGGAAGAGGGAACAGCTAGTGTGGCTGGAACAGAGCAATTAAGGGAGAATAGTAGAAGGTGAGGCCAGAGTTAACAGCGGTCTGGTCCTATAAAACATTGACTTGCCTTTTGAGGGACAGAGAGCCATTGGAGGGTATGGGCAGACATGATATGAGCTGATGTTAGTTTTACAAGTTGACAAAGAGACCATGGAAAGGCAAGAGTGGAAACTAGTAGACCAACTTTGCAATAATCTAAGTCAAACTGATGGTCCAATATGGCTTTGACTATAGTGGTAGAAGTGAAGTTGGTAAGAAGTGGTCAGATTCTAGACATGCTATGACTAGGATTTAAAAAGAAAAAAGAAAAGAAAAGGATGTGAGGTTTGAGAGAAGTGTCAAGCTGACTCTAGGATTTTTGACTTGAGAAACTGGAATGATAGACTTGAAATGGGGCAGTCTATAGGAGGAACAAGTTGTTCATTAAACCATCAAGTAAGGATATTGAGCAGGAAGTTGGGCAATAGAGCCTGGAATTCAGAAGAGAAATCTGGATTATAGATATAACTAATTATACTTTGCACAAAGCAGATGCTTAGTAAAAGGTGGCTTTTAAAAATCAACACCCAGGCATTATGATATTTTCTCAAACTAAACCTTGTAACGAATTGTGCATAGAATGTGGCCACTAGGTGTTACATTGCTTTCCTACCTTTTGCTTAGTGGTTGATTAATTCAAGTTGGTAAGACCTACTCAAGAAGTGATATAATTACCTATTTTTATCTCTTTCTTCTTTTCTTTTCTTTCTTTCTTTTGTACTAGCACTGCCTATGGGGGACATTCCCTTGGATGGCATCTCTGTTGCTGATATTGGAGCAGTCGTCTCTAGAATTTTTGATTCTCCAGAGGAGTTCTTAGGCAAGACTGTGGGCCTCAGTGCAGAAGCGCTAACAGTACAGCAATATGCTGATGTTTTGTCCAAGATTTTGGGGAAAGATATCCGAGATGCAAAGGTGAGTTCTTAGAAGATGTAAATGTGATCATTCGAGTTCACCTTGGGTCACACCCCACTGACTTAGACATTCTGGTAGATTTTCAATGAATTTAGGCAAGGGTTCAGCTTAAGCTGTCAGAAGAAATTGAAGAGAATATCAGTTCCACAAATCTATCTTGCATCTGAATCCCATTCTTATGGCTTTATTTCTTTGACTTAAGGTTAATCAGCTTGTTAGAGTAAACTTACTTTTCTGTGGCAAGAACTTAGAATCTGAAGACTGAGGTACAGCTTTTTATATACACTTTATATACACTACCCACCTCTGCTCTCATAAGCACTCTTTGCTGATCATTTCAGTCTTGGGTATGGGCAAGGCACTTACCTCTCAGAGCCTCAGCTTCTTCATCTGTGAAGTGGGATAGTAGCATCTACCTCAGAGTGATCTTGTGCACATTAAAGAGAATATATTTAAGGGGCTTAGCATAGTGTTTGGTACATACATACCTATTGGTATATATCAAATACCTGTTATGTACCTGGTGCTATCTTTGAGGAATTTACATCAGAGAAAAAATGTTAATGCACATGAAGTCACAGGGATCAGTACAGCTATAACACTATAGGTGCTTAATTGTGTTGTCCACATTCTCTGTGACCAAAGAAGGGTAAGAGAAGGCTTCATGGTAAAAGTAGCTTTGAGATGGTCCTAGAGGGTGGGAAAGACTGTGTCTAGGTAAAGAGAATGATGCCGTTGTCCTGGCTAAATTCTAGAATTCTAAACTCTAGCCTGGCTAAATCCACATGGATGAACCAGAGGCAGTATGAGAAAGTAAGCAAATCCTGGCTCTGCCCTTACCTATCTGTGGAATATTGGCAAGGTACTGAGCCTCTTTAAACTCAGTTTCTTCATTTGCTAAAATAAATGATTATCTCTCTCTATCTATAAAAGCCTAATATGCAAAGTGTCTCCTTGGGAGTTCAACTGACTAGGAGTTTGATCGCCGGCCATGATGCACCCTGACCAACAGGGAGCAACACGGAAGAAATGGAGGCCCCAGCTAGCATCTGGCAGTGGCCAGGGACCTACCCATGCTTGAATTTCACGCACTGGGCCTCTAGTACTTAATAAGATTATTTAGAGGATGACATGATATACACTGAATGGCCATATTATTATGATCTCTGAATGTTAATAATCTGGTCACTCAGTGGCTGGCTGCACAAAATTTGTGCATGGGGAGGGGGTATTCCTGAGCCTGGCCAGCACCCTCTCCAATTGGGAACCCCTCGAAGGATGTCCTACTGCCAGTTTACTGGGATCAAATTTAAACTGGCAGTCGGACATCCTTCTCACAATTCGGGACTGCTGGTTCCAGCCGCTCACCTGCCTGCCTGCATGCCTGATTGCCCCTAACCACTCTGCCTGCCAGAATGCTTGCCTCCAAATCCCCCCTGCCAGCCTAATCACCCCTAACTGACCCCCGTGTCAGCCTGCTCACCTCCAACTGCCCCCTCTGCTGGCCTGCTCACTCGAAATTGCCTCCCCCACTGTCCTGATCACTTCCAACTGACCCCCACTGAAGGCCTGATCATCCCCACTGCCCCCCCCCTTGCTGGTCTGCTTACCCCCAACAGCCCCACCCCCACTAGCCTGATCACCCACAACTGCCATCCCATCATGGCCTGATCATCCCTGTGACCCAAGCTCCCAGCCCTTCCTTTTATTCTTTTTTCCTTTTTTCAGTGCCTACTTGAGTGGAGGCCAGGTCCAGCTGGAAGCAAGTATCTGGGATTAGTTTATATTCTATAATTGAAACTTTTTAGCCTTGAGTGGAAGCCAGGGCTGGCCAGGACGGGCAGGCAACTTGGCTTCCTGCATCATTGGGGAAATCCAAGCCGCCTGCTCACTCCAACTCCATGGCCGCTGCCAACTTGGTTGTGTTAATTTGCATGCTCACTCATGATTGGCTGGTGGGTGCAGCTTGTGAGCCTAGTGGAGGTATGGTCAATTTGCATGTTTCTCTTTTATTAGTGTAGATATATTTATTAGAGGCTCGGTGCATGAATTCGTGCATGGGCCAGGGGGTGGGGACATGGGTGGTTGGCCAGCCTGCCTGCTGGTTGAACTCCTGGGCAAGGGGACAATTTGTATATTAGCCTTTTATTATATAGGATGTACAATGAGTGGCCAGATTATTATGTGTTCAGAATAATCTGGCCACACAGTATATAAATGACAGGCACCTGGTACTGGGTTGGCAATTAGTAAGCCCTCAAAAATTGATCATGGGAATCTCCTAGACTAGAGTATGGATAGGAAAGACCTTTTATAGAAAAGTGAGAGGAACTGATGATACCACACATTACCAACCATTTTTCCAAAGCAGGTGTTGATAAGAGGAAGGAGAACAGGGCTTCTGAGAAGGAAGTATGTGTGCCTTGCAGAAACACCCTCAGAGCTGAAAGGAGGTTCCATACCTTCTTTCAAGCTAGCAGGCCTTGACTAGCCTGCCTCTTTGCCTTTCTTGGCTGCATTCCACCATCTGTAAAATGAGTCTTTTCTGGATGATTTCTAAGGTCATACCTAGCACATTCTCTCTACAGGAGGGGTCCACAATTAGGACCCACCACCTGCTTTTTAAAAAATAAAGATTTATTGGAACAAGCCACACCATTGTTTATGTATTATCTCTGGCTGTTTTCTTGATACATTGATAGAATTAAGTAGCTGTGAATTAGCCCATATGACCCACAAAGCTTTAAATATTTGTATCTAGCCCATTAGGAAACACTTTTTTTGACTCCCACTCAAACATGTTTCCTGTAATTAGGCCCAGAAAGTTGATTTTCTTTTCATCTGCAACTCTTGCTTCCAGTGAATCTTGAATCATAAGGGGTTATCTAGATTTCCAATTCAGAGTCAGGAACAGGAGCTACAAGGAGGCTAAGAAACCCTGACAAATTATGATTGGTGTCTTTAATGAAGAAAATAAGTTACCCCCAAATTCTAGATGACAGCCAATCACTCAAAAGATGGACTTATGAGAGAATCTGCAAAGTCACTTGTACCTGGTGTAAAAATACTTCCCAGAGACTGACTTCTCTCCAAGGGCATTTGCATTTGGGCCTTATATTTTTTTTGTTTCATGGGGTTTGACATCTGTATGGAAGAAGGAGAAAAAAGTGAAGGGGTGTGGGCATGTGGAGAGTGTTCATTCTCAGAGGGCCAGGTAGATGTGCTCAGGACCTTCCAAGCATCACTCCATTACATACTTGGTCCCCGACTCTTCTTGGTACATCAAATTATTTCACAATTCAGCAGAACTTCTCTAGCACCAAAAGTTCTAGGGCATTAGAAGCTGGAAATTCTACAGAATGGTTAATGCAGTGCTTAGTATCTAGTCTGACTTGAAGATGCTGCCCAGGGTTCTAGAGTGGGGAAATGCTTAGGCATCATGCTACTCTGGGGAAGGATGCATGTGGCCACAAGGTGGCGCTCCAGCACTGGCAGTCTGACTTCCCCCCACAGGTCTGGTCAGAAGGAGGCATAACTGCTTCAGTGAGTTCATGCCCTGGGACAGACTTCCATCAGAAACTCTGGTATGGCTGGAACTGTCTGTCCAAACCCAAAAAGAACATGGTTCTCTCAGAAAGTGAGACACAACAAAAATCTCTTTCCTTCAAAAATCTGCAGAAAAGAATCCCTTATTGCACTAAGGAATATTAGTTGTTAAAGTTATAGGATGAGGGAGTGACGCAAGGAGAGAGATATTTTCAAAGTCATCTTCCATGCTTCTCATGTAATCTTACAAAAATTTTGAATTGTTTTCTTATTTCAAATACTAGCAGCACAGAGCATGAAATCATGTGTGGGTAGGATCCCTAGGCCTAGCCTGTGATCAGGGTCATCTTCAGCCTGCTTGCCAGTCCCCAGTCCTGCCCTGATGCCACCAGCCACTGGTTCCTATTGATGGACCCCAGTCCCACACCACTGACTCAACTAGCCACTCAGTTCTCCTCACTAATCCCTGATCCTGCCCCACCACCACCGCCAGCCATCTGATTCACCTCATAGTCCCCAGTCTTACCCTGCCACTGCCAGTGGAGCCTGCAAGTTGGGGGAGGAACAGAGAGGTTATCAATCACCTCGTAGTGTCTGGTTGAGCAGTCATTCAGGTCTTTATGCCATTATGGTTCCTGGGCTTCTATTATATAGGATTGCAAATGCTTATTTCAGAAAATAATTTTAAAAAAGAAAAAAGGTCATGTACTCAGAGATAGCAACCAATAAGATCTGACACAGAACATGGCTCCCAACAGAAAGGCAGATTGAAAGATAGTGTATGACTGAGAGAATGAAAGGAGAGTATGTGGATGTACAAGGAGTGTATATTTGTGGGTGATGGAAAGGTATACTCCAAGGGACTGTTGGGGACTGTCAGGCTGGGCTCCCCTGACTGGGCAGCATCCACTGCTGCTGAAATCTCTCCCAAAACAACTGGCTCTGCTGTAGAGACCATGCCCTCTTGAAGGGGCGAGTGGCTGTTATTGGTAGCCTATACATTCTGGGACTCTACAACCATAACACCCAGGGAACAGCTGCCAAACCAATAACACTGGATCTCTAGCAGTACGAATATGCAGACTCGGATGAGCTCTGCACCTTCTCACAGAAAGGTCAGATTTCGCCGAGGAAAAGGAGAGATATATATATAACCAGATATCGGGAGAAGAGAGGTCATGGGGAGACAAAGCAACAGCCCACATATGAAAGAAAAGGAGGCATCACCAAAAAAGAAAGTAAATGAAATGGAGGCAAGCAATATGTCAGAGAAAGAATTGAAATAAGTGGTCATAAGGTCAATGAAAATAATGGAAGAAAAATTCAATAACATGTGTAAGAACCAAAAGGAAATGAAGAAGAACCAAGCAAAAATAAAAAATGACATTGCCGCTATGACGAACTCAATAGAAAGCATCAACAGTAGACTTGAAGAAGCAGAGAACCATATCAGTGAGCTGGAAGATAAGATAGAAAAAAAATACCCAAGCAGAGCAGCATTTAGACAAAACTTAAAAAACAGGAGGAGAGCCTAAGGGAACATTGAGAAAACATGAAACGAAACAATATCCACATAATAGGGGTGCCAGAAGGAGAAGAACGTGAGTAAGGAATAGAAAACCTGTTTGAAGAAATAATGACAGAAAACTTAACTTATATAGTGAAGAAAAAATTGACACACATCCAAGAAGCTCACAGAATCCCAACTAAATGAACCACAAAAGACCGACACCAAGGCACATTATAATTAAATTGACAAACACCAAAGACAAAGTTAGAATCTTAAAAGTGGCCAGAGAGAGACAGAAGGTTACCTACAAAGGATCCCCAATCAGACTGGCAACTGATTTCTCAACAGAAACATATCAGGCCAGAAGGGAATGGAATGAAATATACAAAGTCATTCAAATGAAGGGTCTGAATCCAAGAATACTATACCAAGCAAGGCATTCAATCAAAATTGATGGTGAAATCAGAAGCTTCACAGACAAAAAAGGACTAAGGGAGTTTATTACCACCAAACCAGCGATTCAAGAAATGCTAAAGGGTCCTGCTGTAAAAAGAAGAAATAGGAAGGGAAAAGGAACACAGGCATAAAGAATAAAAATGGCAACAAACAAGTACCTATCAATAATAACTTTAAATGTAAATGGATTAGCCGAGACCCGTTTGGCTCAGTGGATAGAGCATCAGCTTGCGGACTGAAAGGTCCAGGTTCAATTCCGGTTGGGGGCATGTACCTTGCTTGCAGGCACATCTCCACTGTGGGGTATGCAGGAGGCGGCTGATTGATGTCTCTCTCTCATCTATGTTTCTGACTTTCTGTCTCTCTCCCTTCCTCTCTGTAAAAAATCAATAAAATATATATTTTTAAAAAATGTAAATGGGTTAAATGCCCCCATCAAAAGACATAAGATCGCTGAGTAGATAAGAAAACATGATCCATATATCTGCTGTGTACAGGAAACCCACCTCAAAAAAAAAAAAAAAGACTCACACCGACTGATGGTGAAGGGATAAAAAGGCTTCTCAGGTGAATGGAAATGAAAAAGAAAGGTGGAGTAGCAATACTTATATTTGACAAATTAGATCTTTTTCTTTTCCTGTTCTTTTAATTCAATAAAACTTTATTGTTCAGATTATTACAATTCTTCCTCTTTTTTCCTCCCAGAGCTCCCCTCCACCTGCTCCCACCTCACTCTTTGCCCTTACCTCCCCCCCAATGTCCTCATTCATAGGTGTATGATTTTTGTCCAGTCTCTTCTCATGCCCCCCTCACCTGAGAATTGTAAATCCTCTCTCTTTCTATGCCCTGATTCTATTATATTCACCAGTTTTTTCTGTTCATCAGATTTTCAATTCACTTCATTTTTAGATTCGCTTATTGATGAATATGTATTTGTTAATCATAATTTTTGTCTTTATTTTTTCCTTCTTCTTCCTCTTCTTAAAGAGTACCTTTCAGCATTTCATATAACACTGGTTTGGTGTTGATGAACTCCTTTAGTTTTTTCTTATCTGTGAAGCTCTTTATCTGCCCTTCAATTCTGAATGATAGCTTTGCTGGGTAGAGTAATCTTGATTGCAGGTTTTTGCTATTCATCACTTAGAATATTTCTTGCCACTCCCTTGTGGCCTGCACAGTTTCTGTTGAGAAATCAGCTGACAGTCGTATGGGTGTTCCCTTGTAGGTAATTAATTATTTTTGTCTTGCTGCTTTTAATATTCTCTCTTTGTCTTTTGCTCTTGGTATTTTAATTTCGATGTGTCTTGGTGTGGTCCTCTTTGAATTCCTTTTATTTGGGGTTTTATGTGCTTCCTGGACTTGTAAGTCTATTTCTTTCACCAGATGTGGGAAGTTTTCTGTCATTATTTTTTCAAATAGGTTTTCAGTATCTTGATCTCTCTCTTCTTCTGGCACCTCTATAATTCTCATGTTGGTATGCTTGAAGTTGTCCCAGAAGCTCCTTACACTATCTTCACATTTTTTTATTCTTTTTTCTTTTTTCTTTTTCACTTGAGTGTTTTTTGTTTCTTTGTATTTCAAATATTTTATTTGATTCTTGTATTCTTCTAGTCTGCTACTAGGTCTCTGTATAATATTTTTTATTTCAGTCAGTGTATGTTTAATATCTAATTTGTCTTTTTCATCTCCTCAAAGGTCTCGCTAAATTTATCGACCTTTTCTAGGAAATTTTAAAAAACTCTATAACTGTGGTTTTGAACTCTATATCCAGTTGTTTGTTTTCCTCCATTTCTTTCATTTGTGATCTGTTTCTTTGTCTTCGCATTTTGGCTGCTCCCCTGAGTTGATAGAGTAGCTTTGTGTGCTAGATGTTCTATAGGGCCCAGTAGCTCTGCCTCCCCAGTTACCTGAGGTGGACACTCTTGGTGCACCCCTTTATGAACTGTATGTACAGCCTTTTTGTAGTTAAGTCTTGATTGTTGTTGGTATCACTAGGTGGAATTCATCTCCAGGCCAATTGGCTGTGAGGATCCCCTGTGTCTACTCAGGGAGAACTTCTATGCTAGAGTCAGCCTTATAATACAAGACTTGCAAAATTGCAAAAGCCTCTGTGCTTGTTTTGATGGGGCAAAGTCTCAGAGCAAACAGCTTTGGCTTCTCATCAGCCTTGCCCTATGTGGCTCCTGGGTCTCAGTGTCCCTCGGTAATTGTTGCAGCCCTCTCTGTGCTCACTCACATGTGCATTTTCAGACCTCTGTCTTTCCCTCTCCTGAGTTTCTGTGCAGTCCAGGGACCTGTATGAGTCTAGATCTCTATGGTCTCGCCTGAAACTGGTTTTCAATGCAGTCGGAATTGAAGTTCAGCACAGTCAGGAGGTTCCATCTTCCTCCCAGTAGAGAAAGCTAGAGGCACAATCATCAGTCCATCCTCTCTGCATGTACTTGGGCGGGCACCTTCAGACCTTTGCCTTTTGTGAGTTCTCTAAGTTTCCGTGCATTTCTCCCTTTTTCAGACAGTCCAGACTCTCCCCGTATAATTCTTGCCCAGAACTGGGGTTCAGTGCAGTCGGGAGTTTCTGTTTCCCTCTGCTAGAAGAAGCCAGTCAAGCACTCCACCACCCATCCTCTCCATGCACGTGTCTCCATACCTCAGCTTTTTGCAGTTCCTCTGAGTCTCCATGAACTTCTCTCTTTCCTTCTAGTTGTGGGATTTCCACTCAGCCAGCTTTTCTGTGGTTCTGGATGATGTTCATTCTGTCTTTTAGTTGTGGTTTTCAAATTGTTGTGTGTGGCAGCAGTTTGGGTGTTCACCTATGCTGCCATCTTGGTTTCTCCTGACAATCTAGATCTCAAAGTGAAGGACATAACAAGAGATAAGGAAGGCCACTTCATAATACTAAAGGGAGGAATCCAATAAGAAGAAATAACTCTGGTAAATATATATGCACCCCATACAGGAGCACTCAAATACACACAAAAAAACTTCCAGATACTATCAAGGGAGAGATTGATGCAATACAGTCATAGTAGGGGACTTTCATACGCCACTATACCATAGGACAAATCCTCTAAATAAAAAAATCAGCAAAGAAACACCAATCCTAAATGACTCACTAGATCAGATGGAATTAATTGACATCTTCAGAACATTTCACCCCAAAGCCACAGAATATACATTCTTCTCAGATGCACATGGGTCATTTTCAAACTTTGATGATATATTGGGTCACAGGGAAAGTCTCTTCAAACTCAAGAAGATAGAAATCATAGCAAGCATATTCTCATATCACAGTGTCATAAAACTAGAAATGAACTACAATTTAAAAAAAATCAAACACCTGGAGGCATGTTATTAAACAACGAATGGGTTACCAGAGAAGTCAAAGAAGAAATAAACAGCATAATGGCAACAAACGACAATGAAAACACAACAATCCAAAATCTATGGGACACAATTAAAGCAGTCTTGAAAGGGAAGTTCGTATCTCTACAAGCTACCAGAAAAAAAAAACACCAAGAAACAATGGTAATAAATTTCCTAACCCTACAACTCAAAAAGTTAGAAAGAGAGCAACAAGAAAAGCCCAATATAAGCAGAAGGAATAAAAATAAACATCAGAGTGGAGATAAACCACATACAGATCAAAGAAACAATACAAAAGATCAACAAAGCTAAGAGCTGGTTCTTTGAAAGGATAAACAAGATTGATGAACCTCTAGCCAGGCTCACCAAGAAGCAAAGAGAGAGGACTCAAACAAAATCAGAAATGAAAGAGATGAAATAACAACTGATCCCCCAGAAATAAAAATAATTATGAAAAAATACTGTGAACAACTTTATTCCAATACAATGGACAACATAGATGAAATGTACATATTTCTAGAAAAATACAAGCTCCCAAAACAATCAAGAAGAATTAAAAAACTTGAGTAGGCCAATAGCTATGAATAAATTGAAACAGCGATAAAAAAAATCTTCCAGCAAACAAAAGCCCTGGTCTGGATGGCTTTACAGGGGTGTTCTACCAAGCATTCAGAGAAGAACTAAAACCTATCCTCCTCAAACTATTCCAAAAAATTCAAGAGGAAAGCACACTTTTAAGCTCTTTCTATGAAGCCAGCATTGCCCTAATCCCAGAACCAGATAAAGATATCATTAAAAAAAGAACTACAGGCCAATATCCTTGATGAAGATAGATGCTAAAATCCTCAACAAAATTCTAGCAAGTAGGATTCAGCAATACATTAGAAAGATCATACACCATGACCAAGAGGAATTTATTCCAGTAATGCAAGGATGGTGCAATATCCACAAATCAATAAATGTGATACATCACATAAACAAACTGAGAAACAAAAATCACATAATTATATCAGTCAATGCAGAAAAAGCATTTGACAAAATCCAACTTCATAATACTAAAGGGAGCAAAACTGCCTAGTACTGGAACAAGAACAGACATATAGACCAATGGAACAAAATAGAGGACCCAGAAATTGACCCAAGCAATTATACTCAATTAATATTTGACAAAAGAGGCAAGAGCATACAATGGAGTCAAAGCAGCCTCTTTAATAAATAACTCTAGGAAATTTCATCAGATACATGCAAAAAAAAAAAAAAACAGAAAGAAAGAAACTAGATCACCAACTGACCCCATATATAAAAAAAAAAAACTCAAAATAGCTAAAGGAGTTGAATATGAGATGGGAAACCATAAAAATCCTATGACTCCATAGGCAGGAAAATTGCAGACATATATCATAGCAATATCTTTACAGACACAGAGTCTAGGGCAAGAGAGACTAAGGAGAAAATAAACAAATGCAACTACATCGAAATAAAAAGCTTCTGCACAGCAAAAGAAACCATCAACAAAACAAGAAAGCCTACTGCATGGGAGAACATATTTGCCAGTGTTATTTCCAATAAGGGTTTAATCTCCAACATTTAAAGGGATCTTGTAACGGAGCGAGTCCCCACAAGATAGACCACAAAGACTAATTGAATTCAAACAGGCCTAAATTTATTACAGATTCGAATCTGGGCTCAGACCTTAGCTGACGCAGCAGCCTGGCTCCTGTTCCCATCGGAGTGCCTGAGTTAGGGCAATCAGCTCGGCCTTTTGGGCAGAGGTCCCATGTCCTAGGCCTTGCGCCCAGATGATAGAGTCTAGGGTGACTATGGCAGCTCCGGCATATCGGGTGCCCTTTTCTACAAAACTGCTTCCATCAGTAAAAAGGGTACAAGCACTGTGGGTACAGGTGGGGAGCATCATCACTGCACCCTCCAAGCAAGAGAGGTACCTGAGTAGCTGGCTTCCCTGGCCCACAGCTGGGATGGCCCTGCCTGTCATGGGTTTTGAAAGTCCAGGACGTGAAGGTTGTAAGACAGCGCTGCATAGAGTTGCTTGGTGGTGAAGGGGAGGCAATACACCGGACTGCTCAGGGGTGTTGACGTCAGCAGGAAGGCGTGTAAGCAGGCCCTTTGGCGCCGGTCCCACAGTCGTACAACCCCGTAGTAGGAGGAACCTATGGCCAGCAAGTGGTTCCCATCTGTCTGCAAGCAGTACAGGGTGCTGTCGTGGGGCTCCTCCCACTCCATGATACACTTCCTGACGCTGGCTCGGAGGTCCCAGTATCGAACATAGGTGTCATGGCCATAGGACAGGAGCGTGAAAGGGGACTCATACATGAGGTCCAGCACCCCAGCCCCTGGGGAAAGTCACTGCCTAGGTGCGTCATCAGCTGCCCACTGTTGAGGTCCCAGATTCTCAGGGGTGAGAAGTGCCCACAACAAGCCGTCCCAGTCACAAAAGAGCTGAGTAATGGGCTGATAGCAATGGACCAGACTCGGTCTTCAGTCTGGATGGTGTGTAAGCACTGGCCAAGCCGGCCTGAGGCCAAAGACCATACCGTGGCCGTTCTGTCCCTGGAGCCGCTCACAATGATGCCCCCTTTGCAATCCACACAGTTCACCAGCTGTTGGCAATTGTCTCAGGTGGGTTGATGGGTATAAAAGACGGACTCCAGGAGGGTGATTAGCCCTTGAGGGTTTTGCGAGAAAGGAGGGTTCTGGTTCTTCCAGTTGTATAAATTGGAGGTCATATCAGGCGGGGCCTGGCCGCCAGGCTGCCCGGAGCTCGCCTGGTAAGAGCGCCAACAGAGGGGCAGTCCCTCTTTTTATACCCATTCTGCCTTCCCCTATTGGTTCATACTGCTGGCTTGGCAATCTTTAATTGGTTCTCAGGCAGCAAGGGACCAGCTAACCCAGGAGGTTCCTAGTAAGGCTACTTGACCTAGTTAGCCTAACGGACTCAGGAAGTTGTGGTTCAGGTGTTGTGGTCTGGCCGAAGATAAGAGGAATAGTTTGCAGGCCTGGCTTTAGAGGAGGAAGTGTTGCAAGCCTAGCCATAAGGGGATTCCTCAGTAGTTCCCAATTTAACCGTTTATCTCTGAACTGCTTGCTTAACCATATATTGCTACAGATCTCCTACAACTTAACAAAAAGAAGATAAACAATCCAATAAAAAAAAAAATGGGCAAAGGACCTAAGTAGACACTTTTCAAAAGAGGACATTCAGAAAGCCAAGAGACACATGAAAACATACTCAAAGTCACTAATCATCTGAGAGATGTAAATCAAAACAACAATGAGGTAGCACCTCACAGCTGTCAGAATGGCTATCATCAACAAATCAACAAACGACAAGGGCTGGAGATAGTAGAGTATGAAAGTCCTCTCAAAAATTTAAAAATGGAACTTCCATATGACCCAGTAATACCACTTCTAGTAATATATCCCAAGAAAAGAGAAACACCAATCAGAAAGGATATATGTACCCCTATGTTCATAGTAGCATAATTTACAATAGCTAAGGTTTGGAAACAGCCTAAATTCCCGTCAGCAGATGAGTGGATTAGAAAACTATGGTACATCTACACAATGGAATATTATGCTGCTATAAAAAGAAGGAATTCTTACCATTTGCCGCAGCATGGATGGACACGGAAAGCATCACGCTAAGTGAAATAAGCCAGGCAGTGAAAGAAAAATACCACATAATCCCACTCACTTATGGATAATAAAGAACATTATAAACTGATGAACAAAAAGATAGATACAGAGGAAAAAAAGCATCAAACAGACTGTCAAATTATAGTGGGAAGGCTGGGGCATGTGTGTTGGCGGGGAGGGTTAAGAGATCAACTGAAGGACTTGTATGCATGCATATAAGCATAACCAATGGACACAAGACACTGGGGGAGAGGGGAGGCTGTGGGAAGGTCAAAAAAAGGAGACATACGTACTACTATTTGCAATACCTTAAACAATTAAATGAAATTAAAAAACGATCTGACACATTATTGTCTAGTATTTTTCCATATATATATGTTTGTGTCTAGCTTTTTTATTTAATGTTATATTATGAGCATTTTTATTTTGTTGAAGTTCTTAAAAACATTAATTTTAAGAACTACATAATATTCTTAAAGTATATATACTAAAATTTATTCTGTCATTTCTTGTTTTTGCATAAGCAAATTTTTCTTAATTATCCATATTATAAATTGCACTAGAGGCCCAATACATGAAATTCATGCACTTTTGGGGGGTCCCTTAGCCTGGCCTGTGCCCTCTCAAAGTCTGGGAGCCCTGGGGGGATGTCTGACTGAAGGCTTAGTGGGCCTAACTCTTCAGTCCGACATCCTTAGTATTGCCATGGAGGCAGGAGAGGCTCCCACAACTGCTGCTATGTTCGCCAGCCATAAGCCCAACTTCTGGCTGAGCGGCACTCCCCCTGTGGGAGTGCACTGACCACAAGGGGGCAGCTCCTGCGTTGAGTGTCTGCCCCCTGGTGATCAGTGTGCATCATAGTGACTGGTCATTCCACCATTCGGTCATTTGCATATTAGCCTTTTATTATGTAGGACTAGAGGCTCAGTGCATAAAATTCGTGCATGGGGGGAGCTGTCCTTCAGCCCAGCTTGCTCCCTTTCCAATTTGGGACCCCTAGAGAAGTGTCCAACTGCTCGTTTAGACCCAATCAAGGGCAGTCGGATATCCCTCTCACAATCCAGGACTGCTGGCTCCCAACTGTTCCCCTGCCTGCCTTCCTGATTGCCCCTAACTGCTTCTGCCTGATAGCCTGATCATCCCCTAACCACTCCCCTGCCAGCCTGATTGATGCCTAACTGCTCCCCTGCCAGCCTGTTTGCCCTTAACTGCCCTCCCCTGCAGGCCTGGATCCCCCCCAACTTCCTTCCTCTGCCAGCTTGGTCACCCCCAACTGCCATCCCTTACAGGCCTGGTCCCTGCCAACTCCCCTCCTCTGCTGGCCATCTTGTGGTGGCCAGCTTGTGTCCACATAGGGGCAGGATCTTTGACCACATGGGGGCAGTCATATTGTGTGTTGGAGTGATAGTCAATCTGCATATTACTCCTTTATTAGTTAGGATAGAATCCCAGTGCATGGGTGGGGGCCAGGTGGGTTTGCCCTGAAGGGTGTCCCCGATCAAGGTGGGTTTTTCCTTGGGGTGTGGGATGGCCTGGGCGAGGGGCCTGTGGTGGTTTGCCCTTGTATCTGGGATTTATTTATCTTTTACAATTGAAACTTTGTTGCCTTAAGCGGAGGCCTGGCCAGCCGGGATTTGCTGAAAGCTTGGCTTCCTCCATTATCAGGGGTAACCCAAGCTTCCCTCCTGCTCTCTGTGACTATAGCCATCTTGGCTAGGTTAATTTGCATACTCACTCTGATTGGCTGGTGGGTGTGGCTGGTGGGCATGGCCTGTAATGTAGCGGAGGTACGGTCAATTTGCATATTACTCTTTTATTAGATAGGATATGCTATAGATGAGGCCCTCTAGAACTATAAGAAATGTAAAAAATTCAGTTAACTCATTCTCGAATTGCCCCCACTTAATATCAAATTGCCTCCCCTGTGGGCGTATGCTGCACCTTGGGAACTAGGGGGCTTGCCACTTTTCCTTTCTGAGCTTCATCTCTGAAGACATATATGCATATACCATGGGAATTGTAATCTCTTCTCTGCCTACCTCATGAGGAGGTTCTGAGCTAATAAACCTAGAAATGTTTCATCAAATAAGTGATGTCTAAATGGGAAGGGATTGTTATTTTTAAGCTCACGGGTACCCTTGCAGGTAGCAGGTGCTGATTAGGGGAGGGCATGATTGTTTCCTGGGTTTGTAGCTAGGGAAGGTTCCACAGGCCTCAGAGGGGTGGGCTCTGGCCAGCAGCCCTGCTGTGGTGGTGTCCCTGGAGGTGTTGGTGTGGGGTGGGGCATTAGGGGGGCAGAGAGGCCGAAGGGGAAGTAACTGTCAAACCTTCCTGCTTGGTACCATTCTTTAAATTGTACATGGCTGGCCCTAACTGGTTTGGCTCAGTGGATAGAGCATCAGTCTGCAGACTGAAAGGTCCCAGGTTTGATTCCAGTCAAGGGCATGTAACTTGATTGTGAGCACATCCTCAGTGGGGGGTTGCAGGAGGCAGCTGATGTCTCTCATCTCTCACATCGATGTTTCTAACTCTCTATCCCTCTCCCTTTCTCTCTATAAAAAATCAATAAAATATAAATATTTTTAAATTGTACATGGCTGTTTCACAGCTGTACCTGCTCAGGGTGAGGCTCCAATCTCCTGGAGTGGGGTGGGGGCTGGGCCAGGGCAGAGCAGGGAAGCTAGGAGGGCAGGTTTAGCTGCGCCCCCAGCGAGGTTCAGTGCCCTTCAGCTGCAGAGACACTGCTGCTGCTGCTGTGGGAGGGGGGTGGGTGATGAGGGGAAGGGTCTGACCCTGGGGGGCCACTCAGGCCTGCCTCCACCCTGGTCTGTAGGGAGGAGAGGCCTGCCTGGCCCCAGCAGAGGGACCCGGGAAGGGGTGGAGGGCGCTGATTGGTGGTCGCCAGTATGCTATTGTTGTGGGTGCCCCTGGTGGGGGTGGTAGGGAAAGAGATCAGGAGTAGGAGGTGCGAGCTGCAGTTACCCTGCCGCGGTCCACCTCGCCCCACCCCGCCGCCCACCGCTGGGTCTTCTCCCCATCGGGTCAGCCTCCCCATCCCCTGTGTACAGGGGTTACGGGGTTGGGGTAGGGTGTCCAACCGTCCTTCCAGGGTTGCAGTGGCTGGGGTAGGGTGTCCAAGCAAGGGGACTGGAAGAGTTCCCGTGGCTGCTTCCTCTTCTTTGCAGTCCGGGCTCCTGCCAGGTGCTCTCCTCAGACCCCTGTGAACTTGGCTCCAGCCACCTGCCCCCTGCTGTGCATGCATCAATATCTTTATGGGGATACCATCACGGACAAATTAGCATATTACCTCTTTAGATATATAGAGATATGACAATAATTTTTAAAAAAATATTTTTATTGATTTCAGAGAGGAAGGGAGAGGGAGTTAGAAACATCAATGCCTTTAAACTTTTTACCTGAATGTAAATATACTTCTGCAATTTTGAACTTATAGTGGATGTTTGAACATAGCTTCAAAGTTCAGATCAGAATTAGTTTAGAAAATCAGTTTTCTGTCAAATTGTTTATAAAAAATACTCGAGAGCTTCTTGGGTTTTGGAGTTAGGCAGAACGGTGGACCTGTGTCATCATTAAGGTGAATCATTTATCCTCAAACTATTTTCAATGAGAGCTGAAACTTTTCCTTTTTTAAAAATTTACTTTTTTTTAAATTTGTTCTTAAAAGATCACCCTGGAAGCTTACGAGAAGCTGGGGTTTCCTGGAGCAGAGGAAATGGCCAACATGTTTCGTTTCAATCAGATGAAGCCAGACCGTGATGTCAAGCTCACCCACCGACTAAACCCTGAAGTCAAAAGCTTCAGCCAGTTTGTCTCAGAGAACAAGGAAGCCTTGATGGACATTTAACTGTTCACACAGGCATCTTACAACTTTCTTTCCCCCCGACTCTGGCCCTCTGTACAGCACATCTCCATTTACAGAACAGATATGTTAGAATGCAATTGTTTGCAACTCCAAAGGCATCCCTGAAATTCTCTCTTAAGTAGGAAACATAGAAACGGTGATAGACACAGTAATTTGATTCACATATAACTTTCCAGCTAGTGATCAGGATGGTACACCTGGCATCTCTGTAGCTCTTTTACCCAAGAGCCACGTCACCTCACCAGATTCTGGCCTGAGGAACTTGGAACTTATTCTCTAACATGAATGGAGAGTGGCCACTCAGCCTTCTCCTGATTCATAGTCCTGGCACTGAACCTCTCCTTGGAAATTCCAATTTTTTTTTCCAAGTGCATTGTCAAATTCACAGAGAACTAAGTAATTTTAATTTCTTTAAAGTATATATTTTTATTGATTTCAGAAAGGAAGGGAGAGGGAGAAAGAGATAGAAACATCAATGATGAGAATCATCTATTGGCTGCCTCCTGCACACCCCCTATTGGGGACTGAGTCTGCAACTTGGGCATATGCCCTGACCAGGAATTAAACCATGATTCCTGGTTCATAGGTTAGTGCTCAACCACTGAGCCACTCTGGTGGGGCTAATTTCTTAAACAAAAAACAAAAAACCTCTGTAGATAACTTTCTAGGAGAACATGGTATTCAGTGAACAAGCACAAGTATTAAAAAATCTAAAATTCAGTTTTGCTTCAGGATTGAAAATTAACATTCTCTATTGAATTTATTAAACCATCTATTGAATCATCATTCAATTACTACATTCATCTATTTATTCTTCTGTCCTTCATTTAACCCAAGGGTGGGAAATTTTTTTCTGCCAAGGGCCATTGGATATTTAGAACATCGCCTGTGGGCCACACAAAATAACAACTTAAAAATTAGCTGCTATATTCGGTCAAACATTCAATTAACTCGCTCCTAATGCCTTTGCAGAGTCATACCAAATGACTTCGTGGGCCTTATATGGCCTGTGGGCTGGATGTTCCCGCTGATTTAGCATTCCACAAACTTTATTTTTGGCACCAGTATTGATGTGAATTTTGGAACTTTTCTCCCCTCTTATGTGCTTTCCTTATTTTTTTTAAATCTTCATCCGAGGATATTTTTTCCATGGATTTCTAGAGTGAGTGGAAGGGTCAGAGGAATAGGGGAGAGAGAGGAGAAACATTGATGTGAAAGAGACACATCGATTGGCTGACTCCCACACATGCCTCCACCGGGAGCTGGGTAACTTGCAACTTAAGTAGGGGCCCTTGACTGGGAATCGAACCCAGGACCCTTCAGTCTGAAGGCTGATGCTCTAACCACTGAGAAAAATGGCCAGGGCCTGTGTGTTTTCTTATTGGAGTGGTCTATGCTCCAAAGGCTACCATGGCTCCTTTTCAGTTCGTGGTTGGCTTTGTGTCATGCTAGGGCAGTGGTCGGCAAACTCATTAGTCATTAGAGCCAAATATCAACAGTACAACTATTGAAATTTCTTTTGAGAGCCAAATTTTTTAAACTTAACCTATATAGGTATGTAAATTGTTATTAACTTAATTAGGGTACTCTTAAGCTGGCCTTTGCCAAAAATGTCCTCAGTCTGATTGAGGAACATTCGCTGAAGTCGACCCTTTCCAACTCTCCCATCCACACTCGTCTTGCGTACTTGTTTCATCTATCTCCTTTCCTTCAACCTCTCTATGTGTCCAAACCATCTCAACATACCTTTTTCAATCCTCGACACTACATCTTCTTTCACTCCACAATGTTCCCTAAAATTAACTTAATAAACTTTACTTAAAGTTTTAAGTCTTAGTTAAACTATAGGTATGTTGAATAAAACTTGATATCATACTTAATAATTATATTATTTATTGATAAAATTAAATTCCTTACAATTTACCTTACAATATTCATAAAATTAAATAATGACAATGACTGACAAACACTAATGTGAACAATGATCTTGCATCTCTTTGGGAAGTTTGGGTAAGTCAGGTTTGTATGTTGTTTTTAATTTTAGGCATGATTCCAAGTTCTCATCAATAAGACGGCTTCTTAATTTACTCTTGATAAGGTTCATGCTTGAAAATGATTGTTCATATAAATATGTAGACCCGAATAAGGAAAGAATAGCAAACGCTAGTTTTTTCAGTTGATTATATGAGTCAGGAATACTATTCCAGGTGTTAAAAATCAACATATCTGTCGGAAACCAAATATTGTTCTCACTAGATGGATGTAAACAGGAAGCCAAAAGGCGGGTCAACCTTAATTGCTCTGAAAGGTCAGAGCTAATTACTCACTGTTTTGTTGAAACATTATTGGTTGAAGCAACCTCTATGTTTGTTTCTTGTTAATTTCTGTTTTTGTTATTTTCTGCCTAAAGGCTAGGGGTGTGTCCCAAAGCCTTAATAAAAGGGAGAAAAAGGCCAGAGCAAGTGGCAGTCCTTTCCACTAGAGGAAGGCTCCCGCCTGGCCCCCCAATATCGCCAAATTTATGCTTTCAGTCTCTCATTTCGTTTGCGTGCGGCCTCCTTCAGAACCCGAACCCTGACCCGGGAACCCTGAACCACGCGGGACGTGGAAAGAGGTTCCCACACATATCTTCCTTCTCCAGGTCTTTCAAAGCAGACCACTTAGGCTGTGAACTAAGTTCACATTTGTTTTTCTCCAATATTTATATATCAGCACAAATATGTTCAAATTTCAAGCTCTACAATTCTTTGTTTTTTAAATCCAGCAATTGCATTTCAAAGTTACCAATGTCATATTAAAGGGAGAAAATTTTAATTCTGCTACAGTAGCATTAAGAAGTTTTTTTAACAAAAACTAATATAGCTTTGCTGTTTCTGAATTCCTGAAACCTGTTGAGAAAAGCTTCCCTCATATTTAAAAGTATTGTTTTGAAATAGCAAATGTCAATATCAGAATTATTTTCTTGGTGATGTTTCAACAGGCTTGGAAAGTGAATCAAAGTTTCTCTTTCAAAATCTTGAGCAAAAAGAGATAGTTTGTTTTCGAATGAAATAACTTCTTCCAACATCGGAAAAATTGTTTCTCCTTTCTGCTGTAGCTTAAGATTAAGCTGATTTAGATGAGACATAATGGAAAATTTTTGGATCCACTGATTGTTCATTAGTTCTGGATAGTGAACACCCTTCTCAAGGAGAAATGCTTTAATTTCTGTTAATAAGAAAGTGAAACATTTTCTCTTGATAACCAAAGTACCTTGTTATGCAGCAGCAGATATGTATACTCACTCTCCATTTCAACTAAAAATTCTTTAAATTGGAGATGATTAAGAGCTTTAGCTATGATGGAGTTGATAATGTTAATTACCAATTTCATAACTTTGCAAATTTCTTCTGGAAATGTCTGCGCACAAAGCGCTTCTTGATGAATGATGCAATGGTATGTAAGTATCTTGTGATTAATTTTTTCTTTCAAAATAGCAACAAACCCGTTTCTTATGCCAGTCATATTTTTCGCTCCACCTGTTGAAATTGAGACAATTTAATCGAGTGGAATATGATGTTTTTCAATGCACTCAATTACAGCATTTGCTATATCCTCTCCACGTGATTGACCTTTGAGTGGCAATAATCCTAAAAGTTCTTTAGGACCTGTAGATTAAATAAATCGAACAAAAAGTGAAACTTGTGCTGTATCATTTATGTCACAAGACTCGTCAACTGCTATTGATAAAGCTGAAACCAATTTAAGATCTTCGACTTGCTGGTCGATTATATTAGAAGACATTTTGACTGTTCTATCTTTCACTGTTTTAGCAGACAATGGTAACTCTTTATTTTAGAATATCTGCTTTGTTCTTAAAATCCCAAAATAGCTCTTTAGATGCATTTATAAAACAACTTTTTATGTATTTGCCATCTGTATATGGTTTTCCTCTCTTAGCAATCTCTTGCTTAAGCACAAAACTTGCAATATTAACATTGTTGGAAGATTGTATCCAGTAATTAAATACAGAACTTGATTTTTCTTGACTCTTCTGAAGTTCTTCAACTACTTTCTTCCTTGCATCACCGACAGGATATTTAGTACTAAATGACACGCGTTTAGTTGTAAAGTGTCTCTCCAAATGTGATTTCTTGTTATGTGCCAATTTTTTCCTGACAAATAAGACAGGTCGGAAGGCCATTTAAGTTTTGAATAAATGCGAAAGTCTTGGTATATTCTACTTTAAATTCACGGTTTTTGTCTTCCGTTTTTCTTTACTTCTTCTTTGTAGCCACGTCAAACAGGGCACCTATAAAAAAGTTTCATTTTATAATAATAAAGCCACCAACACAAATTAATTACAATTCTTAAATTGATGACAAAAATACCTGTAGGATTTGCAGCTGGTTGGAAAAATACAGATAACTTTATGCTTCAAGTAGGTACTTCTGTCACCTGGGCATGATTTGTGGACTCGACTAGCACTAACCACTGCACAATGACACTGCTGACTGGCTCACTCAACTCGTGCATGAATCACGCGCCTCCCCCACACTGCATATCCCACGGCCCGCCTTCACCGTGTCTCCATCGCCTGACCGACCTACACCCCCACTTCTTCTAAGACCACTTCTTCAAAATAGACTCGCTCAGGGCAAAAACTGACTTTTGCCCATGGGCCACGAAGTTTCAATTGCACTGAACGTTCTCGCCTGCGTGTGGTATTTTGTGGAAGAGCCACACTCAAGGGGCCAAAGAGCTGCATGTGGCTTAAGAGCCAAGGTTTGCCAACCACTGATCTGGGTAGTAATCATATGAGTGTATTCATAGCCACAAATTCATTGAAGTATACACACTGAAAATAAGGGTACTTTATATTCTCTACTGTGTGTATTTTATATCCCAATTAAAAAAATTTTTTTAGAAAACAGCTTTTTATGAAGATAGCACTGAAAGTGAAGAAGGAAGGCCCTGCCCCTCCCAAAGCCGAAGTCAAAGCAAAGGCTTTGAAGGGGAAAAAAAAAGCAGTGCTGAAAGGCATCCACAGCCAGAAGAAGGAGGAGGAGGAGGAGAGAAGGAGAAGGAGAAGGAGAAGGAGGAGAAGGAGAAGGAGAAGGAGAAGGAGGAGAAGATCCTCACATCGCTGAGTTTCTAATGGCCAGAGACACTGAGGCTCTAAAGGCAGCTTAAATATCCTTGTAAGAGTGCACCCAGGAGAAATAAGCTTGACTATTATGCCATCATCAAGTTCCTCTGACTATCGAATCACCCTTGAAGAAGATAAAAGACAACAATACACTTGTGTTCACTGTGGTGTCAAGGCAACCAACACCAGCAAACAGGCTGTGAAGAAGCTCTATTACACTTAGTTGGTCAAGGTCAGCACCCTGATCAGGCCTGATGGACAGAAGAAGGTATATATTGGACTGGCTCCTGACTATGATTCTTTGAATGTTGCCAATAAAATTGGGATCATCTGAACTGAGTCCAGCTGTCTAATTCTAAATATAAAAATTTTACACTAAAAAAAAATATGTATCAGTAAAACATTCTAGGCAACTTCCATCCTAGACTCAGTTGGATGTGGGTCCAGTGGATGTCCCTATGTCTACAATTAGGGTTTAGATTATCTGAAGCATCCACTTGAGTAATGCCATTGCAGAACCCACCATTAAGGAGAGAACATAGTCAGGTATTCTAGTGGAACAGGCTACACTCTTTTGGCACTTTTATGAGCAGGCACCTGGCAGCTCTGGACTTTAGCAGGTACACTTCCATCTAGATGTCTGTCAGTTGCACTTTCTTGGTTGTCCTAAAAGGCTACAGCTGAAGGAGGATGGCTATAAAATACTTGAAGAGGAGGATACTTAGGGTAGGTATCTTATGCTGACTATAAGGTAGGTCTTCCTGCCGAAACCAGTTTGGCTCAGTAGATAGAGCGCCTGCCTGTGGACTGGAGGGTCTCGGATTCGATTCCAGTCAAGGGCATGTGCCTTTGTTGTGGGCACGTCCCCAGTGGAGGGGTGGTGCAGGAGTCAGCTGATCGATGTCTCTCTCTCATTGATGTTTCTAGCTCTCTATCTCTCTTCCTTCCTAGGAAATCAATAAAATATATTTTTAAAAAAATAGGTCTTCTCTGAGTATGGCAGTACTGATGGTATGTGGAGGGTGTGGAAGCAAGGAAGAGAGCCCCTTTAGGCTGCCAGTATTAGACTCCTCGATATTACCTTACCACATCTGTGAGGCAGCCTTGATAGTCAGCAAGTCCTGTTCCCTCTTAGGGCAAGTTGAGTTTAGCTAAACCTGAGAAGAAACACATGAGTGAAGTGTCCGGCTCGTATCCTTTCATTCAGGATAAATGTCAGTGTTGAGAGTATCAGTTTCCCTCAAGAAAGTTTTTTTGGGTCAGGTAGGGCAAAGATCCAGGTGGAAGTAAATTAATTTTTTTTGTTTTGGATCCTAAAACACTGTAACTAATGTTAGATATCTTTCTTCTCATGAAAGTTGTTATATATTGGTGGTTAAGATAGTAACATTTTGGCAAAAGCACAATCAGTTGCAAGAAACTTGGGCATACTTTGTTTATGTCTCTGTATCCTGTGTGTCTTTCTTAACATTATATTGTAAACATTTCCAACATTCTTCAAAAAAATCTTTTTGAATGGATGCACCATCATCTATCATGAATGTGCTAGAATGAATTTCTCATTTCCTATGTTTGAATATTTCCACTATTTCAATTTTTTTGCTATTATAAATAACTAGAGGCCCATTGCATGAAATTCATGCAAGAGTAAGCCTTCCTTCCCCCAGCTGCCAGCCCCAGTTTCCCTAGAAGCCCCAGCTTCAACTGGTCTAATTAGCATAGTATGCTTTTATTATTATAGACTAGAAGCCCAATGCACGAAGATACGTGCTAGAACGGGCTTTCCTTTCCCTGGCTGCCGGCACCGCCTTTCCACTCAGGACCCGGAGCTGCCTCTTTCTGCTCTGGGAGCTGCCACTTTCTGCTCCTGCCCCGCCTTTCCATGCTGCCCAGAGGCCCTGAGAGACAAGGGTGGGGGAGATGGGAGGGGGTGGGAGGGCGGGACATAATGCCTGCGTCATTGCTATGGTGACGACAAAAGTGTCCAGCCCCCCATCACTCGGTGCCTGTGTATGCAAATTAACAGCCATATTTGTTGGGTTAATTTGCATATCACTCCTGATTGGCTGGTGGTGTAGCAGAAGTACAGTCAACTTACATGTTTATCTAATATTATGTAAGATTCTGTAATGAAAATCTGATTTGTTAAAGGTAATCTACTTGTCTTTAGCATTGGTTCCTAAGACTAAAATGACCACATCAAAGGGTATGAGCATTTTAAATATTTTTGTTCTGGTTGCTTATCAAAAAGGATGTGGCAACTTGCCTTCTGGGACACATATTAAACTGTGCACTGGGCATTGGTGTATTTATGTGTGCTTCTGTTGGACTGGAGTCTAGTGGGCATGAGGGGCCATTGACCTCTGCATTGCTTTTACCAGCTCCTTTCCATGGCTCTGACCCCCTTCTGCATACCTCTATCTGCTGCCTGGAGTTTGGTTCCAATCTAGTTAACCTCTTCAACCTAGTTAACCTCTTGTAACCATGGTGCTGCTAGTTCCTACTCTAAGAATCAATTCTCATTGCCAAAACTGCTGCTTCTACACCCAAACATCTTGTATTTGATGGACGGATAATTCCATTTAGCCTACTCTCCTGAATCTAGTGATTTGTGCAGATGACTAACCATGAACAAACCAAGCTATCCCTCAGGGTGGGGCCCTCTCTATTAAACCCTGCTTATTTCCAGCTGATTTTTAAGAGCAAGATTATGGCATCAGGTAGATCTCCATTCAAATATCTACTTTTCCAAGTCCAAATGTGTGTCCTTGAATTTGTTTCCTCATCTGTAAACAGAGATAATAAGATGTAGTAATCTTTGTTAGATTTTTTTCTATAACAAGTATGCACAGGTATATATACAAAACTAAAAAGTATTTTCTGTGTTTTAAAAATTATATCTTTGGAGAATCTAAGATGGCAGCATAGGTAAACACCTACACTGCTGCCTCACACAACAATTTCAAAACTACAACTAAAAGACAGAATGGACAGCATCCAGAACCACAGGAAAGCTGGCTGAGTGGAAATTCTACAACTAGAAGGAAAAAGAGGGGCTCATGGAGACCCAGAGGAGCTGCAAAATACTGGAGTACGGAGACACGCACATGGAAAGAGTGGCTGCCAGAGTACCTAGCTGGCTTTCTCAGGCGGGAGGGAGACGGAAACTCCCAACTGCATTGAGCCCCTTATCCTACGGCACTGAGCCCCAGATCCAGGCGAGATTCATACAGGGGCAGTTTGGACTGTGAAAAGGCAGAAGTGCACGGAAATTTAGGGAAGTCTTGCAAGGGCAGAAGTCTGGGGGTGTGCACAGCACTGTGCACAGAAGACCAATTGCTGATTGTGCTGCTGGCTTCCACGAGTGGGCGGGAGACAGAGCCTCCCAACCGCACCACTTTTACCTCCACTAAACCCCAGTTTCAGACAAAACCCTGGGGACACAGACTCATATGGTCCCAGAGCTCAGGGGAGCTGGAAAGGCAGCGGTCTAGAGGCACTGTGCATGCGTAGGAACCGCTCTAGTGATTACCCAGAGTCACTTGAGACTCAGGGGTCGTGTAGGGCAGATCCGACTGGAAGGCAAGGTGGTCTGTTAAGCCCTGAGACTCCACCCATCCCAAGGTCAACAAAGAGGCTTTTTGCAGTTTTGCAAGTCTTGTATCATAAGGCTGAATCCAACACAGAAGTTCTACTGGCATAGTGAAAGTGCAGAAACAAAGGAACAGACCACAAACAAAAGAAATGGAGGAAAACAAATGAGTAGATATAGAATTCAAAACCACATTTATAAGGTTTTTCAAGAATTTCCTAGAAAAGATGGATAAATTTAGTGAGACCCAAGAGGGGAAGGAAAAGGACCAACTAGAGATGATAAAGGACCAAATAGAAATTAAACATACACGGACTGAAATAAAAAAATATTATACAGAGACCTAACAGCAGACTAGCGGAAGGCAAGAATCAAGTCAAAAACTTGAAATATAAAGACTCAGAAAACACTCAACTGAAAAAGCAAGAAGAGAAAAGAATCCAAAAATGTGAAGAAAATGTAAGGAGCCTCTGAGACAACCTCAAGCGTACCAACATCATAATTGTGGGGGTACCAGAAGAAGAGAGAGAGTAAGATACTAAAAACCTATTTAAAGAAATAATGACTGAAAACTTCCCACATCTGGTGAAAGAAATAGGCTTACAAGTCCAGGAAGCACACAGACCCCATATAAAAGGAATCCAAAGAGGACTACACCAAGACACATCATAATTAAAATACCAAGAGCAAAAGACAAAGAGAGAATATTAAAAGCAGCAAGAGAAAAACAGTGAATTACCTACAAGGGCGCACTCATATGACTATCAGCTGATTTCTCAACAGAAACGATGCAGGCCAGACGGGAGTGGCAAAAAATATTCAACGTGATGAATAGTAAGAACCTATAACCAAGAATACTCTATCCAGCAAAGCTAACATTCAGAATTGAAGGGCAGATAAAGAGCTTCACAGATAAGAAAAAGCTAAAGGAGTTCATCAACTCCAAACCAGTATTATATGAAATGCTGAAAGGTACTCTTTTAGAAGAGGAAGAAGAAAAAGGTAAAAGCCAAAAAATTATGAACAACAAATACATATCTATCAACAAGTGAATCTAAAAATTAAGTGAATTAAAAATTTGATCAACAGAATGAACTGGTGAATATAATAGAATCAGGAGTACAGAAAGGGAGTGGACTGATAATTCTCAGGGGGAAAGGGGGAAGGGGTGTACAGGGAGTGACTGGACAAAAATCACACCTATGGACTCATCAATGGGGTGGAGGTAAGGATAGAGGGAGGGGTGGGACCCGGAGGGGAGTTATGGAGGGGATAAAAGAGAAACAAATGTAATAATCTGAATAATAAAGATTTAATTTTTAAAAAAACTATACTTTTGCCCTAAATAAGGCCACAACAACCGAACAACAAAAGTCAAAACAGCTTGCTTTTTGCCTGTACAGTATCAATTTATTATTTTTTAAAAATATATTTTTATTGATTTCAAAGAGGAAGGGAAAGGGAGAGAGAGAGAGAGAGAATCATCAATGATGAAAGAGAATAATCATTGATTGGCTGCTTCCTGCACCCCTGCAACTGGGGAATGAGCTCACAACATGGGCATGTGCCCTTGACTACAATGGAAACTGGGATCCTTTAGTCCACATGCTGACCCACTGAGCCAACCCAGCTAGGGCAGTTATTGAACAGTAATAATAGACAGCACAGTGTACAAGCAGATCCTTAATGCTCAATGTGCATGATGTTGGTAAATTTACATTTGTAGGAAAGAAGTAGGATATGTGGGGAGAATTGGCATCCTAAGTATAGCTAGCCTTGCAATCCATGAACATAGTATGTTTCTCTATTTAGTTAGGGTTTCTTTGATTTCTTTCAATTGCATTTTACAATAATTCTGTTAATTTTTATTTGAATTCCATTATGTCAGAAAACATCTTTTGTATGACATTAGTTCTTTTATGGTAGTTAATGGTGTTTGTAAGTTACATGTCTTGCTGATTTTCTGTCTACTTTTTCTATTGGTTACTGAGAGAGGAATGTTTTGGATTTTTCTACATCTCCTTTTTAAGTCTATTAGTTTTTGTTTCTATTATTTTGATGCTCTGTTGTTAAATAATACACATTTAGGATTGTTATATCTTCTTGGTAAATTGGTTCTTGTGTATCTATATAAAAGCCTAAATGACAGTTATGATCGGTCAGCCAGTCACTATGATGTGCACTGACCACCAGGGGGCAGAGTCCAAGAAACCAAACATTGTCTCACTAATAGAAAGATGTGGACAGGAGACCAGAAGGTTGGTCAACCTTAATTGCTCTGAAAGGTCAGAGCTAATCATCACTGTTTAGTTGAAACATTGTTAGCTGAAGCAGCCTCTCTACCTGTTTGTCTCATGTAAATTTCTGTTCTTGGAATTTCCTGCCTAAAGGTCCTGGGTGTATTCCATAGTCTTAATAATAGGGATAGCAAGGCCAAAGGAAGGGGGTAGTTTTTCCACTAGAGGAAGGTTCCCGCCTGGCCCCCCAATATCGCCAAATTAATACTTTTGTAGTCTCTCTTTTTATTTGTGTGCAGCCTCCTCCAGAACCCGAACCCTGAATGGGAACCCTGAACCACACGGGACGGGACGTGAAAGAGGTTCCCACACAGCTGATCAATGCAGGAGCTACCCCCTGGTGATCAGTGCACTTCCACAGCCAACCTCCCAAGGTTCCTCCCCCCATGCACTGAGTGAGATGGCCCTGATCCGCCAATTGCCAGCCAGGTCGAGGGACCTCATCATGCACAATTCATGCACCGGGCTTCTAGTCATTATATAACATTCCTTTGTAGACCTGGTAAGTTTCCTTGCTTTGAAGTTTATTTTGTCTGATATTAATACAGCTACTTCAGCTTTCTTTTTATTGTGTTTGCATGGTGCATCTTTTTCTATCCTTTTACTTTTAACCTACCCATATAATTTTTCTTAAAGTAAATTTCTTATACACAGCAAATAATTAGATCTTATTATTGTTAGGTAGCTGAAGGAGAAATTCATGAGGCCAGATGGCCTATGAATTTATTTGATCATTCAATGATTCCAGTACCCAGTGACGGAAGTCAGCGGCTTTTAAAAGACTTTTGGCGGGCTTTTTCTGGGCAGAGAATCCTCTGTGCATACCTGGAGGGAAGATAATAGAATGTGGTCATAGCAAGTGAAATGTGATCTCAGCAAAGGGAATGTTTATAGTGAAATAGCCTGAAAAGCCAGTTCCCAGGGGGAGGGGTATCAATTCAGTTATTTGATCAGACCTAATATTCCAGCCTTTTTGTTTTATGGGGTAGGGGCAAAGGTTATGTCTTCTATAGTTACTTTCTGCCGAAAGGCGATGTCGAGAGTATAGGGGGGTGGACTTGGATAGCAGTTGGCTGGATAAGGGGTACAGTAGCATGATTTCCCCAAGAGATTGATTGGTGAAGTCTTGAAAACAGTCCTGTTGAGTGACTTGGGAGGTAAAAGCTGGTTCTGAGGCTGCCACAGCATCACTTGTCTGGTTTTGCTGCTTTTCTGAACCTGGGGCTAAAATAAAACTGAGGCCTAGATGTTATCTTTAGGGAGGAAAAGATTAGGTGTTGCCAGACTAGTTATTTGCTAGAGAAGGATTAGTTATCCTGGGGGTGAGGTTTTTATTTTTCTAGTTTTGCCCCTTGCTATTAAAAGGATTTTCTTCTGCCTGATTTTTCTGACTTGTTAACAATGTGGGAAAGAGTAGATTCTATTTCCAGCCAAACTTAGTACTTTAAATTTCCTGAGGTTATAACCTCCCACCCACTGGCTTACCTTCTTATTTTTACTACACTTTAAGCCTTGCTATTTCTACTTTTAAAACTTAAGTTACTATATTAGAAACTTTTACTTTCTTTCAAAGAGGACAACCAACTTGGTTACATTTCAGAAAAACAGGTAGAAAAGAGATATGATGACTTATGTTGCAATGCATACATCTCAAGTAAACATAACTTTCTTTCTACTTACGGTGTCTCATTAATGGTGAGATTTAATGCTTGAATAACAATTCTTAGTTTATTTTGTAAATAGTAGTGAAAAGATATTTAAATTCCTTAATTTTAAGCTTACCAGTAAATTTACTTCTAAATAGCATTGTTTTTGGCTAGTGCTCATTTGCATATATATGCAGATTTTACTTTGGACTTTACTAGAACCAGTTGCTCATAAACTATTGGCTTCTCATATTCTAGTAAATGAGTTTATAAGAGACCTTGATTATATTGTGAAAAGCTAATTTATCAAGTAATTAAAGTATACTCCTTTATTAGAAAAGCAAAGTAAGCAAACTTATACATTTGACCCATGAAGTACTGATGCCAACCCTCCCTCACCCTCAGCCAATCTAAAGGGCAGGCTGGGGCTGGGGGTGGAGAGAGCAGTTCTGAGGTATTATGTATGCTCCAGTCTTAATATTATGCTGCTGAATATTCTGGTGTCCTGCCAAGTTTAGAGGCTGAAACCTCAGGCTTTCTTGCTCAGAGTAAAATGGCCCTCCCCCCACCTCCATCCTTTTTTTTTTTTTGGTCTTTTTCTTTTTTTAATTTTTTATATATATCTCCCCATTGCTCCCCCTCCCTCCCAGGCATACCCCAACCCCCCCAGTGTCTATGTTCATTGGTTATGCTTATATGAATGCATACAAATCCTTTGATTGATCTCTTATCTACCTCACCTAACTTTAATCTTCCTGCTATAATTTCAGTCTGTTTGAAGCTTTACTGTCTCTGTATCTATCCTTTTGTTCATCAGTTTATAATGTTCTTTATTATCCACAAATGAGTGAGATCATGTGATGCTTCTCCTTCATTGACTGGCTTATTTCACTAAGCATAAAGCTCTCCAGTTCCAACCAGGTTGCTGCAAATGGTAAGAATTCCTTCTTTTTAATGGCAGCATAGCATTCCGTTGTGTAGATGTACCACAGTTTTCTGATCCACTCATCTGCTGATGGGCACCTAGGCTGTTTCCAAATTGTAGCTATTGTAAATTGTGCTGCTATGAACATAGGGGTGCGTAAATCCTTTCTGATTGGTCTTTGTAATTTCTTATGATAAATTCCTAAGAGTGGGATTACAGGGTCAAATGGGAGATCCATTTTTAGTTTTTTGAGGAAACTCCATACTGTTCTCCACAGTGGCTGCACCAGTCTGCATTCCCACCAACAGTGCACAAGGGTTCCTTTTTCTCCGCATCCTCGCCAACACTTGTCGTTGTTGATTTGTTGATGATTGCCATTGTGACAGGTGTAAGATGGTATTGCATTGTTGTTTTGATTTGCATCTCTCCAATGATTAATGACTTTGAACATGTTTTCATGTGTCTCTTGGCTTTCCTTCTGTCATCTTTTGAAAAGGTTCTATTTAGGTCCGTTGCCCATTTTTTTATTGGATCGTTTATCTTCCTTTTATTAAGTTGTATAAGTTGGCTATAGATTTTGGAGATTAAACCTTTATCAGTGATAACATTTGCAAATATGTTCTCCCATAAATGATCTTTTCTTGTTGTTTTGTTGGTGGTTTCTTTTGCTGTGCAAAAGCTTTTTATTTTGATGTAGTCCCATTTGTTTATTTTTTCTTTAGCGTCCATTGCCTTTGGAGCAGTATCAGTGAAAAAGTTCTTTCAGCATATATCTGAGATTGTGCTATCTGTGGATTCCTCTAGTATTTTTATGGTTTCCCTTCTAATGTTTAAGTCCTGTATCCATTTTGAGTTTATTTTTGTATTTGGTGTAAGTTGGTGGTCCAGTTTCATTTTTTTGCATGTATCTGTCCAATTTTCCCAACACCATTTATTGAAGAGGCTATCTTGGCTCCATTGAATGTTCATGCCTCCTTTGTCAAATATTAGTTGAGCATAGTGGTTTGGGTGCATATCTGGGTTCTCTATTCTATTCCATTGGTCTATATGTCTGTTCTTGTGCCAGTACCAGGCTGTTTTGAGAACAGTTGCTTTGTAGTATAGCTTGAAATCTGGTATTGAGATCCCACCTACTTTATTCTTCTTTCTCAGAATTGCTGTAGCTATTCGTGGTCTTTTTTTGTTCCAGATGAATCTATGAAGAATTCTGCTCTGTGAAGTATGTCGTTGGTATTTTAATAGGTAGTGCATTGAATCTATAGATTGCTTTTGGTAGTATGGACATTGAAATGATGTTGATTCTCCCAATCCATGAGCATGGTATGCTCTTCCATCTGTTAACATCTTCCTCTATCTCTTTTTTCAGTGTCCTGTAGTTTTCTGCATATAGGTCTTTTACCTCTTTAGTTAGGTTTATTCCTAGGTATCTTAAATTTTGGTGCGATGGTAAATGGGATTGCTTTTTAGTTTCTCTTTCTGTAATTTCACTATTAGTGTATAGAAATGCCACAGACTTCTTAGCATTAATTTTGTATCCTGCTACATTGCTGAATTCGTCAATGAGTTTTGGAATAGAGTCCTTTGGGTTTTTTATGTACAATATCATGTCATCTGCAAATAAGGACAGCTTTACTTCTTCTTTTCCAATTTGGATGCCTTTTATTTCTTCTTCTTGCCTAATTGCAATGGCTAATACTTCCAGTACTATGTTGAACAGGAGAGGTGAGAGTGGGCATCCCTGTCTTGTTCCTGTTCTTAGGGGAAATGGTTTTAGTTTTTGCCCATTGAGTATGATGTTAGCTGTGGGTTTATCATATATGGCTTTTATGATGTTGAGGTATGCTCCTTCTATTCCCACTTTGCTGAGAGTTTTTATCAAGAAAGGGTGTTGGATTTGGGCAAATGCTTTTTCTGCATCAATTGATATGACTGTGATTTTTATATCTCAATTTGTTAATGTGATGTATATCACATTTATTGATTTGCAGATATTGTACTATCCCTGCATTCCTGGGATGAATCCTGCTTGGTCATGGTGTATGATCTTTCTGATGTACTGCTGGATCTGATTTGCTAGAATTTTGTTGAGGATTTTGGCATCTATGTTCATGAGAGATATTGGCCTGTAATTCTCTTTCATTGTGTTGTCTTTATCTGGTTTTGGTATTAGGGTGATGCTGGCTTCATAGAAGGTGTTTGGAAGTATTCCTTCTTCTTGAATGTTTTTGAATAGTCTGAGGAGGATAGGTTTTAATTCTTCCTTGAATGTTTGGTAAAACTCTCCTGTGTAGCCATCTGGTCCCAGGCTTTTATTTGCTGGAAGCTTTTTGATGACTGCTTCAATTTCTTCCATAGTTATTGGACTATTGAGATGTTTGGCTTCCTCCTCATTGAGTTTTGGAAGGTTATATTTTTCTAGGAAAATGTCCATTTCTTGCAGGTTGCCCAATTTGTTGGAATAGAGTTGTTCATAGTATTTTTTAACAATCCTTTGTATTTCCACCGGGTCTGTTGTTATTTCTCCTCTTTCATTTCTGATTTTGTTTATTTGGGTCTTCTCTCTTTGCTTCTTGGTGAGCCTGGCTAGAGGTCCATCAATCTTGTTTATCCTTTCAAAGAACCAGCTCTTTGTTTTGTTGATCTTTTCAATTGTTTCTTTGGTCTCCAAGTTGTTTATCTCTGCTCTGATTTTCACTATTTCCTTCCTTCTGAGTACACTGGGCTTTTCTTGTTGCTCTCATTCTAGCTCTTTGAGTTGTAGGTTTAGGTAATTTATCACCATTGTTTCCTGTTTTTTGCAGTAGGCTTGTAGGACTATGAACTTCCCTCTCAAGACTGCTTTCACTGTGTCCCATAAATTTTGTATTGTTGTGTTGTCATTGCCATTTGTTAACATGATGTTTTTTATTTCTCCCTTGATCTCTCTGGTTATCCAGTCGTTGTTTAGTCTCCATGTGTTTGATTTCTTTCTATTGTTTTTATTATAGTTGATTTCCAGTTTTATGCCACTGTGGTCTGAGAAAATGCTTGATATGATTTCTATCTTCTTGAATTTGAAGAGACTTTTCTCATGACCCAACATATGATCTATCTTTGAAAATGACCCATGTGCACTGGAGAAGAATGTATATTCTGTGGTTTTGGGGTGAAATGTTCTGAAGATGTCAATTAATTCCATCTGGTCTAGTGAGTCATTTAGGATTGATGTTTCTTTGCTGATTTTTTGTTTAGAGGATTTGTCCAATGGTGAGAGTGGGGTATTAAAGTCTCCTACTATGATTGTATTGCTGTCAATCTTTCCCTTAATATCCTCCAAGAGTTTTTTTATGTATTTAGGTGCTCCTTTATTGGGTGCATATATGTTTACCAGAGTTATTTCTTCTTGTTGGATTGTTCCCTTTAGTATTATGAAGTGGCCTTCTTTATCTCTTATTATGTCCTTCACTTTGACATCTAATTTGTCAGATATAAGTATTGCAACCCCCAGCTTTTTTTCATTTCCATTTGCCTGAAATACCATGTTCCATCCTTTCACCCTCAATCTGTGTGCATCTCTTTTCCTGAGGTGGGTTTCTTGCAGACAGCAGATATATGGATCATGTTTTCTTATCTAATTGGTTACCCTATGTCTTTTGATTGGAGCATTTAATGTGTTTACATTTAAAGTTATTATTGATAAGTACTTACCTATTGCCATTTTTAGTTTCTTCTTTGCTTCCTCTTTCTTTTTATTACAGCAGACCCTTTAATATTTCTTGCATTGCTGGTTTGGTGGTAATATATTCCCTTAGTCCTTTTTTGTCTGTGAAGCTTTTGATTTCACCTTCAATTTTGATTGAGAGTCTTGCAGGGTACAGTATTCTTGGATTCAGACCCTTCCTTTGCATGACTTTGTATATTTCATTCCATTCCCTTCTAGCCTGATGAGTTTCTGTTGAGAAGTCAGTAGCTAGTCTTATGGGGGTTCCTTTGTAGGTAACTTTCTGTTTCTCTCTGGCTGCTTTTAAGATTCTTACTTTGTTGTTGGTGTTTGCCAATTTAATTATAATGTGCCTCGGTGTCGGTTTGTTGGGGTTAATTTTGGTTGGGACTCTGTGAGCTTCTTGGATTTGTGTGGGTTTTTTCTTTCCTATATTGGGGAAATTTTCTGTCATTATTTCTTCAAACACGTTCTCTAATCCTTGTTCAGTTTCCACTCTTTCTGGAACCCCAATTATGCGGATGTTATTTTGTTTCATGTTATCCCAAAGTTCCCTTAGGCTCTCCTCTTGCTTTTTAACTTTTTTTTCTAGAAGCTGCTATACTTGGGTATTTTTTCCTACCGTGTCTTCTAGCTCACTGATGCGATCCTCTGCTTCTTCTAGTCTACTTTTGATGCTTTCTATTGAGTTCTTTATAGCAGTGATATCATTTTTCATTTCTTCTTGATTATTCCGCACCTCCCCTAGGTTCTTCTGCATTTCTTCTTGCTGCTTCTTTATCTCCTCTTGGGTATTCTTCATTTCCTCTTGGCTCTTACTCAGATTGTCGATTTTGTCTTCCATTCTTTTCATCCACCTTATGATCATTTCTTTGAACTCTTTCTCTGGCAGGCTTATTTCTGCTTCTATTTCGTTTACTTCCTTTTCTGGTGAAACCTGCCTTTCTGTCTTATGTGGGCTGTTTCTTTTTCTGCCCATGGTCTTTCTTCTCTGTGTGTCTGCTTATGTAGTTCCCTCTCCTACGTTGATTGAAAGGCACAAACTACAACACGTCCAGGTACAGCACACAAGGCACTTTCCGTGTGCCGTGTGGATCTCTGAATCTGCTGCCTGCTTGTCTGTGCTGTTTGGAGAGCCGTGTTCTGGGTCCCCGGCTGTTCAGTGGGTGCCTCCGCCAGCTACAGCTTTCAGACCTCCGCAGACATCCACCTCCCTCTTATCCCAGGCGAAATCTGACCTTTCCGTGTTCTCTGTGGATCTCTGATTCCGCCACGTGTCTGCGCCGATTGGAGAGAGGAGTTCTGGGTCCCCGGGTCCCTGGCTGCTCGATGGGTGCCCCAGCCGCAGGCTTCAGACCACTGCAGACATCCACCTCCCTCTGCAAGATGGTGCGGTCTCCGCGTTCGCGCTGGTGGCTCCGGCAGACAAAAGCCCCGTGGCAGTGGGGCTGCTTGGCCAGGAGAGTCCCGTCCAGCAGTCCCCCACCTTCTCCTGGAGGATAACTGACTCTTAACTTGCCAACAAACACTCCGAGTGTGACTCTCAGCCGCTCTTTCTCCCTCTGCCCAGTGACAAAGCTCCAGATGCATCTGTCTACTCCGCCACCATTTTCTAGCTCCCCTCCATCCTTTTTTATTCTTTTCTCCTCTCCCCTCTCTCTCTGTCCTTGTCAGGGGGAAGATAAGAACTTTTTAGTTACAGGCAGGCTATAAATTAGCTAGTGGTCTAGCCTTGTTTAAACTTTAAATAGTTAATTTCAGAACTTCTTTCTTTCTTTCAACATTTCTCCTTTCCTTCTCATTACATATGACACCTTCATAAATTTCACACTTTCAAATTAGCCTTCAACCTTCTTTCTATGTCCTTCAAAAATGCACAACCATGCCTCAGACCTTCCATTAAGTATTTCTACTCTAATATTCTTTCTTTCTGCCATACCTTCAGCAATTTGTGCATTTCTTTCTTTTTTCTTTAAAATGTATTAGAATTCTTCACTCTTAGAAATCTTAATTTTTTAGTGATAACCAAAAAGCAAATAGCCAACATTTCTTAGATTAACTTTTATCAACACACTTTAAACACACTCTTACTTTCAAGAAAATATACATTCAACAAAGTACAAGAGACCTTCTGTAATAAAAACTAAGAGCAGGCGAATAAAAACATGTCTAGCAATCAATATTTTAGTATTTTATGCTATTTTAAAATATTTAGATGTTATCATTTAACCCAGCAATGCTCCAAAGACTGGAAAATTATGTATAGGAATACGAGGCTGGAGAAAAGGCAGGGGGAGGAGGACTGGGTTTTCATCAGGCCGTGCAGCTTGTTCCCAGGTCTCGTAGCTGCTTGGATTCAAAACTGCCATATTTTTCCTTAGAGATAACATGCTAAGGTTTGGGTGATGATGAGCTCAGCTTCTGTTAAGTAAGCGTTAGCAGTTTTTCAGTAAAGAGTTGTTCTTTGAGAAGAGTGGAGTGGGAGGGTGAGAAGACGCTGAGGTCAGAGCAGTTTTTAGAGCATTTAAAGGGGTGAGAATGCTGGCCTTGGGGTATAAAGGCTCAGTGAGTGGTCCCTTTGCTCAGTGGGAGAAGGCTAAAGTTGGGCACTCAGAGGTGAAAGTATCCAGTGACCCCAAGAAAGAAGACTATTTCTTGTTCAAAGGAGGGGACAGTCATGGAGGAGATAAGGCGTTTACAGTCCAAGGAATGGCTTGGCCTTGTGGGATAGGAGAGTGAAACTGAGGTAAGTGACTGTGGTTTGGGATAACTGGGTTTTATGAGGGAATGCATGGTAGCCCTGGCCAGGCACCAAGGTAGAATGAGAAAAGCGGTAAGGTGGCTAATGGCTGTGAGACTAATCCGTCACCCTCTTAATAGAGACGGAGGAGGGGACAAATGTCCCAACAAATTCGGAGAGGGCAGAATAAGTGGCCCCAGTGTCAATTAAAAAGGAGATCGGCTTACCTGCCACCACAGTCATTATCCAAGGCTCTGTCCTGGTGATGTAAGTCTGTGGGGCCCTGTCAGGCCTGGGCAGCTTCTTCGGTGGCCAGTCCCAGGAGGTGTGGGAGCTCCAAACCGGATCCAGAGGGAGGCCTTGCTGGATTGGCTGAGGTCTGACTCAGAGGGGCCAAACTACAGTCTGATTTCCTGTGGCCTTCCCTTCCACACCTTGGGCAGGGCCCAGGCTCGGTGTCCTTTCTTGTTGCATTTGAAGCATGGGCCCAGAGAAGCTTAGCCCCTGACTTATCCTTGGTTGAAGGACTAGTACTTCGTTTGGGGTTCATGAGAATGGTGTCTAGGAGCTGGAAGGCCTCCTTCTGGGCCTTAGCCTTGGCCTGATCTTGCCTTTGATTTTGGATTTGGGTCTCCTCGTCTCTATTATTAAAGACCTTAAAGGGCAGGTCAACGAGGCCTTTTTGAGTGGTTTGTGGACCTGTGTCTATTTTTCGAAGTTTGCAGCATATGTCGGAGGCTGGTTAGGATATAAAATGGGTGTTCAGAAGAAGGGTTCCCACTGGGGAGGTGGGGTCTAAGGTGGTCAATTTCCGTAAGGCCTCTGTGAGGCGGCAGAGGAGGAGAGCTGGGTTTTCGTCAGTGCCTTGAGTGATTTCATTAAGTTTGTCATAACTAACCTTAGTTCCTGCTGCCTCCCTCAGAGGTAGTATGGGTATGGGAATAGAAGAAGCTGTTGAGGAAGGCAGTCTGGGTGGCCTGAGACCGAGTGTCAGATGGGAAAAGGCTCTTTTAGAGCTCATGTTCTCAGGATTTGGGCTCTCAGGGACTTGGGGAGAAGGTGGTTGCTGGTTAGGAGGGTCTGGGTTTTGGGAATCTACTGCAGGTGAGAGAGGATATATATAAGGAATTAGAGGTGGTTGCTCTACTGGGTCAAAAGTAGATTCAGAATCAGAAGTGTTAGGGGTAAGATGTTTTGTGTGAAGGAGAAAGAACTGATGGGTAGAGCAGGACTGAGAGGATTGGGACTGAAGGGTGAAAAAGGCCTGGATGTAGGGAATCTCTCACCATTTTCCATTACAGTGACAGCAATTATCTAAATTGTGCAATGAGTTAAAATTAAAAGTACCATTTTCAGGCCATTGAGACTTCTTATCTAGTTTATATTGGGGCCAACCAGTGTTACAAAATAAAATAAGGTGGTTGGGCATGATCTCCCCAGCAAGTGTGCAGAGTGAGTGTGGCGTGGCCCATGAGAGAGGAACGGTGAGAGACAGAACACAAATCCAAAAGCGACTGTTTAGGGCAGGCATCCCCACTGCTAAACAAATCACCACGAGAAATGAGAGGTGACCATCTGGACTGGGTGTCCTCAATCCAGAAGGACCCAAAGCCAAATGGCTGAGGAGTCTTCTGCCCTAGCCCCAGGGCTTTTTTTTTTTTTTGTAATACATTTTAATTGCAAATTTATATGTAGCAACTATACTTGGATAAATTTAATAATTTCAGACTCTGTTCTTGGCCTTGATTTTCACTTTTAACTTCATACATTCACAGTAATATTTGAAGGTCCAGACTTTTTTGAAACCCAAATGGATGAAAACTTTGAAGTCATACATTAGGAATAAATAATTCTACACACACTGGATTTGTAATTTTAATATATAAAAATAATTCTGCCATAAAACTAATTGAATTATATATTTCATATGGGAAAATAAAATTTCATAAGATAAAATTTAACTAAAATTAAAAGTAACGTGGTATTAAAATAATGATTGGAAATATCAAATTACATGTTTTTAATATTCTCTACACACTTTGTTGTTTTCAATATATTTCAGTGCTAGTATAAAATAAACTAGTAAGAAGGAGCATTTTAATTTTAAAGTAAGTATACAACATACTCAGAACATACAATATAACACACAAAATTTTTATTATGAATTTTACCAAAACTGACAGCAAAATAAAAAATAAGAAAAATATGTGAAAATAATCAGCAATTTTATACTCAGTCAAGAGAAAAGTGAAAATTGACTCTTTTTTTTTTGCATCTATTGTGTTTTCAAGAGGGTTACAAATAGACTATTACAAAAGAAGAAAAGAGGAGGATTTTAAGAAGTACGGTAAAATATAGAACACCTTTTTCTTACTGCGAGCATGCTTGGAAGTTATAACCAAACAAAAGCTTGATCCCATGAGCACCTCTATCTCTTGTGAGAGCAAAAATATCTCAAATGGCACAGCACTGCTTTCCTGTCATTGGTTTCATTAATTTAGATATACCGTAAATGTTCTTTTTCAGCATTCTTGTTTGGTCAAGTCAAAAGACACCGTACTAGCAGTGGGATCACAGGTAACATGATGAAGGATTGGTGAAAGCGAAGTAAATCAGTTTCAGCATTGGCCTGTCAGTGGAGATGTGTCAGGACACACCTTTTTTTTTTTTTTTTTTTTTTTTTTTTACTATTCTCACCAAAAAATAAAGAATGCTATCCTTGTAAGAACTAGTGTCTCTCCCTTATTATTGACCTTATTAATTTCTAATATACAATCACAGCTCAGTATACCCATAAACAAAGTGTACGTTTCTCTTTTTTTGTTTTTGTTTTTCATTTTTTTATTAATGTGTAATATCTTTCCATTGTTTCTCCTCCTCCCCCTGCCACTCCTCCCACTTCAGGGTGTTGTGTCCATTGGTTATGCTTATATGCATGCATAAAAGTCCTTCGGTTGATCTCTTATTTACCTCACCTCTCTCTAACCTTCCCACTGTAATTTGACAGTCTGTTTGATGCTTCACTGCCTCTGTATCTATCTTTTTGTTCATCAGTTTATAATGTTCTTTATTATCCATAAATGAGTGAGATCATGTGGTATTTTTCTTACATTGACTGGCTTATTTTACTTAGCGTAATGTTCTCCAGTTCCATCCAGGTTGCTGCAAATGGTAAGCATTCCTTCTTTTTTATGGCAGCATAGAATTCCATTGTGTAGATGTACCATAGTTTTCTGATCCACTCATCTGCTGATGGGCACCTAGACTGTTTCCAAATCTTAACTATTGTAAATTGTGCTACTATGAACATAGGGGTGCATATATCCTTTCTTTTTTTAAATTTAATTTTATTTCTTTTATTAAATCTTTATTATTCAGATTATTGCATTTGTTTCTCCTTTTTCCCCTCCATATCTCCCCTCCACCCGGATCCCACCCTTCCCTCTACCCTTACTCCCTCCCATTGACCTCATCCATAGGTGTATGATTTTTGTCCAGTCTCTCCCTGTACACCCCTCACCCCTTTCCTCCTGAAAATTACCAGTCCACTCTCTTATGTGCTCCCGATTCTATTATATTCACCAATTTATTCTGTTGATCAAATCTTCAATTCCCTTAATTTTCAGATTTACTTGTTGATAGATATGTATTTGTTGTTCATAATTTTTTATTTTTTACCTTTTTCTTCTTCCTCTTCTAAAAGAGTACCTTTCAGCATTTCATATAATAGTGGTCTGGAGTTGATGAACTCCTTTAGCTTTTTCTTATCTGTGAAGCTCTTTATCTGCCCTTCAATTCTGAATGATAGCTTTGCTGGATAGATTATTCTTGGTTGTAGGTTCTTGGTGTTCATCACGTTGAATATTTTTTGCCACTCCCATCTGGCCTGCATCGTATCTGTTGAGAATCAGCTGACAGTTGTATGGGTGCTCCCTTGTAGGTAATGAACTGTTTTTCTCTTGCTGCTTTAATATTCTCTCTTTGTCTTTTGTTCTTGGTATTTTAATTATGATGTGTCTTGGTATAGTCTTCTTTGGATTCCTTTTATATGGGGTTCTATGTGCTTCCTGGACTTGTAAGTCTATTTCTTTTACCAGATGTGGGAAGTTTTCAGTCATTATTTCTTGAAATAGGTTTTCAGTATCGTGCTCTCTCTCTTCTTCTGGCACCCCCACAATTCTGATGTTGGTACGCTTGAAGCTGTCCCAGAGGCTCCTTACATTATCTTCACATTTTTGGATTCTTTTCTCTTCTTGCTTTTCCAGTTGAGTGTTTTCTGATTCTTTATATTTCAAATTTTTGTCTTGATTATCTTCCTCTAGTCCGCTGTTAGGTCTCTACAATATTTTTTAATTCAGTCAGTGTATGTTTAAATTTTAGTTGGTTCTTTTCCATTTCTAGTTGAATCTTTTTCATCTCCTCTTAGGTCTCACTAAATTTATCCATCTTTTCTAGGATATTCTTGAAAAACCTTATAAGCGTGGTTTTGAACTCTCTATCTAGTCTTTTCTTTTCCTCCATTTCTTTTGTTTGTGATCCCTTTCCTTGACTCGGCATTTTCACTATGCTGGAAGAACTTCTGTGTTGGATTTAGCCTTATGATACCAGACTTGCAAAACTGCAGAAGCCTCTCTATTTAGCTTGGGATGGGTGGAGTCTCAGGGCTTAAGGGACCACCTTGCCTTCCAGTTGGCCCCGCCCTACACGGCCCCCCAGTCTCATGTGACTGGGTAATTGCTGAAGCAGTCCAGTGCCTCTAGACTGCTGCCTTTCCGGCTCCCCTGTGCTCCGGGACCATATGAGTCTGGGTCCCCAGGGTTTCACCCGAAACTGGGGTTTAGTGAAGTTAGAAGTGGCGCAGTTAGGAGGGTCTGTCTCCCGCCCACTCGCGAAAGCCAGTGGCTCAATCAGCAGCTGGTCCTCTGCACGCAATGCTGTGCACGTCACCAGATTTCTTATCTCTTGCAACTCCCCTAAATTTCCATGCACTTCTTCCTTTGCACAGTCCAAACTCCTCCCGAATGAGTTTTGGCTCGACCTGGGGTTTACTGTCATAGGATAAGGGGGTTCAATGCTGTTGAGAATCTCTGTTTCCCTTCCGCCAGAGAAAGCCAGCCAGGTTCTCTGGCACCCGCTCTCTCCACGCACGCGTCTCAGTACCACAGCTTTTTGCAGCTCCTCTGGGTTTCTGTGAGCCCCTCTCTTTCCTTCTAGTTGTAGAATTTCCACTCATCCAGCTTTCGTGTGGTTCTGGATGATGCCCGTTCTGTCTTTTAGTTGTAGTTTTGAAATTCTTGTGTGAGGCAGCAGTGTAGGTGTTTACCTATGCCGCCATCTTGGATTCTCCCCCATATATCCTTTCTGATTGCTGTTTCTAGTTTCTTAAGATATAGTCCTAGGAGTGAGATTACTGGGTCAAATGGGAGTTCCTTATTTAGTTTTTTGAGGAAACTCCATACTGTTTTCCACAGTAGTTGCACCAGTCTGCATTCCCACCACCAGTGAAGGAGGGTTCCTTTTTCTCTGCATCCTCGCCAATACTTGTCATTTGTTGATTTATTGATGATTGCCCTTCTGACAGGTGTGAGATGGCTACGCATCGTTGTTTTGATTTGCATCTCTCAGATAATTAGTGACTTTGAGCATGTTTTCATATGTCTCTTGGTGTCCCTTCTGTCTTCTTTCTAAAAAATTCTATTTAGGTCCATTGCCCATTTTTTTATTGGATCATTTCTCTTCCTTTTATTAAGTTGTTTAAGTTGCCTGTAGATGTTGGAGATTAAACCCTTCAGTGATTTCATTTGCAAATATGTTATCTCATACAGTAGACTTTCTTGTTGTTTTGTTGATGGTTTCTTTTGCTGTGCAAAAGCTTTTTATTTTGATGTAGCCCCATTTTTTTATTTTCTCTTTAGCTTCCATTGCCCTAGGAGCAGTATCAATGAAGAAGTTTCTTTGGCATATTTCTGAGATTTTGCTGCCTGTGGATTCCTCTACTATGTTTATGGTTTCCTGTCTTATGTTTAAGTCCTTTATACATTTTGAGTTTATTTTTGTGTATGGTGTAAGTTGGTGGTGTAGTTTCATATTTTTGCATGTATCTGTCCAATTTTCCCAACACCATTTATTGAAGAGACTGTCTTGACTCCATTGTATGTTCATGCCTCCTTTGTCAAATATTAATTAAGCATAGTGGTTTGGGTCAATATCTGGATTCTCTATTCTATTCCATTGGTCTATATGTCTGTTCTTGTGCCAGTACCAGGCTGTTTTGAGAACAGTGGCTTTGTAATACAGCTTGAAATCTGATATTGAGATCCCACTTACTTTATTCTTCTTTCTCAGGATTGCTGTAGCTATTCGGGGTCTTTTTTTGTTTGTTTCAGATGAATCTTTGGAGAGTTCTTTCTAGGTCTGTGAAATATGCCATTGATATTTTAATGGGGAATGCATTGAATCTATAAATTGCTTTGGGTAGTATGGACATTTTAATAATGTTGATTCTCACAATCCATGAGCATGGTTTGTTCTTCCATCTGTTTACATCTTCCTCTATCTCTTTTTTTAGTGTCCTGTAGTTTTGCGCATAGAGGTCTTTTACCTCCTTAGTTAAGTTTATTCCTAGGTATCTTAATTTTTTTTTGTGTGTGTGATGGTAAATGGGATTGCTTTTTTAGTTTCTCTTTCTGTAAATTCACTATTGGTGTACAGAAATTGCATAGATTTCTTGGCATTAATTTTGTATCCTGCTACATTGCTGAGTTCATTTATCAAGTCTATTAGTTTTTTTGATGGAGTCTTTCAGGTTTTTTATGTGCAGTATCATGTCATCTATAAATAAGGACAACTTTACTTCTTCTTTTCCAATTTGGATGCCTTTTATGTCTTCTTTTTGTCTAATTGAAATAGCTAATACTTCCAGTATTATGTTGAACAGGAGTGGTGAGAGTGGGCATCCCTGTCCTGTTCCTGTTCTTAGGGGAAATTGTTTTAGTTTTTGCCCATTTCGTATGATGTTAGCTGTAGGCTTATCATATATAGCTTTTATTATATTGAGGTATGATCCATCTATTCCCACCTTGCTGAGACTTTTTATCAAGAAAGGGTGTTATATTTTGTCAAATGCTTTTTCTGCATCAATTGATATGACTATGTGATTTTTATCTCTCAATTTGTTTATGTGATGTATCACATTTATTGATTTTCAGATATTGTACCATCCTTGCATTCCTGGGATAAATCTTACTTGGTCATGGTGCATGATCTTTCTCATGTACTGCTGTATCTAATTTACTAGAATTTTGTTGAGGATTTTGGCATCTATGTGCATGAGGGATGTTGGCCTGTACTTTTCTTTCATTGTTTGTCTTTATCTGGTTTTGGTATTTGATATTCCATAGAAGGTGTTTGGAAGTGTTCCTTCTTCTTGGATTTTTGGAATAGTCTGAGGAGGATAGGTCTTAATTCTTCCATGAATGTTTGGTAAAACTCCCCTATGAAACCATCTGGTCCCGGGCTTTTGTTTGCTGGAAGCTTTTTGATGACTGTTTCTATTTCTTCCATTGTTATTGGCCTATTAAAATGTTTAGATTCTTCCTGATGGAGTTTTGAAAGGTTATAATTTTCTAGGAATATGTCCATTGCCTCCAGTTTGTCCAGTTTGTTGAAATAGGGTTGTTCATAGTATTTTTAAACAATCTTTTGTATTTTGGTGGAGTCTATTGTTATTTCACCTCTTTCATTTCTGATTTTGTTCATTTGGATCCTCTCTCTTTGCTTCTTGGTGAGCCTGGCTAGAGGTTCATCAATCTTGTTTATCCTTTCAAAGAACCAGCTCTTGGTTTTGTTGATCTTTTACATTGTTTCTTTGGTCTCTGTGTCATTTATCACTCTGATATTTATTATTTTCTTCCTTCTGCTTAACTGGGATTTTCTTGCTGCTCTCTTTCTAACTCTTTGAGTTGTAGGGTTAGGTAATTTATAACTATTGTTTTTGTTTTATGCAGTAGGCTTGTAGAGCTATGAACTTCCCTTCCAAGACTGCTTTCTCTGTGTCCCATAGATTTTGGGTTGTTGTGTTTTCATTGTCATTTGTTTTTTATTTCTCCTTTGATCTCTCTGGTAACCCAGTCATTGTTTAATAGCATGCTGTTAAGTCTCCATATGTTTGATTTCTTTGAGTTGTTTTTACTGTAGTTGATTTCAAGTGTTATGCCACTGTGATATTAGAAGATGCTTGATATGATTTGTATCTTCTTGCATTTGAAGAGACTTTGCCTATGACCCAACATATGGTTTATCTTTAAAAATGACCCATGGACACTAGAGAAGAATGTATATTCTGTGGCTTTGGGATGAAATGTTCTGAAGATGTCAATTAATTCCATCTTGTCTAGAGGATGTTGTTTCTTTGCTAATTTTTTTATTAGAGTATTTGTCCAGTGGTGATAGTGGGGTATTAAAGTCTCCTATTATGATTGTATTGCTGTCAATCTCTCCCTTGATATCCTGCAGGAGATTTTTTTATGTATGTAGGTGCTCCTGTATTGGGTGTGTGTATGTTTACCAGTATTATTTCTTTTCATTGGATTGAAAAGAAATTGCCCTTTAGTATTATGAAGTGGCATTTCTTATCTCTTGTTATGTCTTTCACTTTGAGATCTAATTTGTCAGATGTAAGTATTGCTACCCCAGCTTTTTTTTTTTTCATTTCCATTCTCCTGAAAACCTTTACAATCCTTCACCCTCGGTCTGTGTGCGTCTTTTTTTTCTGAGGTGAATTTCTTGTAGACAATAGATACATGGGGCATGTTTTCTTATCCAATCTGTTACTGTATGTCTTTGGATTGGGGCATTTAATCCATTTCCATTTAAAGTTATTATTATTATTATTATTGTTATTATTTTATTTAATAAATCTTTATTGTCAGATTATTATATTTGTTCCTCTTTTTTCCCCCATAGGTCCCCTCCACCCACCTCTCACCTCTCCCTCTCCCCTTACCTCCTCCCACATTGTCCTCATCCATAGGTGTATGATTTTTGTCCACTCTCTCCCTGCAACTCCTCACCCCTTTCCCGCTGAGAATTGTCAATCCACTTTCTTTTTATGCCCCTGATTTGATTATCTTCACCAGTTTATTCTGTTCAGGAGATGTTTTACTCACTTGATTTTTAGATTCACTTGTTGATGGATATGTATTTGGTAATCATAATTTTTATCTTTACCTTTTTCTTCTTCTTTTCTTTAATATATTTTATTGATCTTTTACAGAGAGGAAGGGAGAGGGATAGAGAGTTAGAAACATCGATGAGAGAAAGACACTGATCATTCGCCTCCTGCACACTTCCCACTGGAGATGTGCCCGCAACCAAGCTACATGCCCTTGACCAGAATTGAACCTGGGACCTTCCAGTCTGCAGACCAATGCTCTATCCACTGAGCTAAACCGGTTTCGGCTACCTTTTTCTTCTTAAAGAGTACCTTTCAGCATCATATAATACTGGTTTGGTGTTGATGAACTCCTTTAGCTTTTTGTTATCTGTGAAGCTCTTTATCTGCCCTTGAATTCTGAATGATAGCTTTGCTGGATAGAGTAATCTTGGTTGTAGGTTCTTGCTATTCATTACATTGAATATTTCTTGCCACTCCCACTCGGCCTGCATAGTTTCTATTGAGAAATCAGCTGACAATCATAGGGGTGTTCCCTTGTAGGTAATTCACTGTTTTTCTCTTGCTGCTTTTAATATTCTCTCTTTGTCTTTTGCTCTTGGTATTTTAATTATGATGTGTCTTGGTGTGGTCCTCTTTGGGTTTCTTTTATATGGGGTTCTGTGTGCTTCCTGGACTTGTAAGTCTATTTCTTTCACAGGATGTGGGGGAAGTTTTTAGTCATTATTTCTTCAAATAGGTTTACAATATCTTGCTCTCTCTCTTTTTCTGGCATTCCCATAATTCTCATGTTGGTATGCTTGAAGTTGTACCAGAGGCTCCTTACACTATCTTCACATTTTTTGGATTCTTTTTTCTTTTTGCTTTTCCAGTTGAGTGTTTCCTGCTTCATTGTATTTCAAATCTTTGACTTGATTCTTGCCTTCCTCTAGTCTACTGTTAGGTCTCTGTATAATATTTTTTATTTCAGTCAGTGTATGTTTAATTTCTAGTTGGTCCTTTTTCATCTCTTGGGTTTCACTAAATTCATCCATCTTTTCTAGGAAATTCTTGAAAAACTTTATAATCATGGTTTTGAACTCTATATGTAGTCGTTTGTTTTTCTCCATTTCTTTTGTTTGTGATCTGCTCCTTTGTCTTTGCACTTTCACTATCGTGGGAGAATTTCTGTGCTGGAATCAGCCTTATGATACAACATTTGCAAAACTCCAAAAGCCTCTCTGTTGAGCTTGGATGGGGTGGAGTCTCAGTGATGAGCCGACAGCCTAGGCTTCCAGTCAGCCCTGCCCTACTTGGCCCTTGGGTCTGAAGTGTCTCTCAGTATCACTGCAGCACTCTCTGTCCACACGTATGACTCTAGACCTCTGCCTTTCCAGTTCCCTTATGCTCTGGGACCCGTATAAGTCTGGGTCCCCTGAATCTCACCCGAAACTCGTGTTCAGTGCAGTCAGAAGTGGAGTTCAGCACAGTTGGAAAGCTCTGTCTCCTGCACACTAGAGAAAGCCAGCAGCACAATCAGCAATCCGTCATCTCTGTGCACAGTGGTGTGTGTGGCCCCAGACCTCTGCCCTTTTGTGGCTCCCTTAAATTTCCATGCACTACTCCCTTTTCACAACAGTCCAGACTCCCCCCGTATGAGTCTCGCCCAGAACTGGTGTTCAGTCAGCAGGAAAAGGGGTTCAGTGTAGTCAGGAGTCTCCATTTCCCTCCCAACAGAGGAAGCCAGCCAGGGACTCTGCCGCCCGCTCTCTCCACACATGCCTTTCCATACCTCAGCTTTTCGCAGCTCTTCTGGGTCTCTGTGAGCCCCTCTCTTCCCTTCTAGTTGTAGAATTTCCACTCAGCCAGCTTTCCTGTGGTTCCGGATGACAACTGTTCTGTATTTTAGTTGTAGTTTTGAAATTGTTGTGTGAGGAAGCAGTTTAGGTGTTCATCTATGCCGCCATCTTGGTTTCTCCTAAAGTTATTATTGATAGGTACTTATTTGTTGCCATTTTTATTCCTTAGCCCTATGTTTCCTCTTTGCTTTCTATTTCTTTTTTTTTTTTTTTACAGCAGACCCTTTAGCATTTCTTGCATTGCTGGTTTGGTTGTAATAAATTCCCTTAGTCCTTTTTTGTCTGTGAAGCTCCTGATTTCACCTTCAATTTTGATTGATAGTCTTGCTGGATACTGTATTCTTGGATTCAGACCCTTTCTTTGCATGACTTTGTATATTTCATTCCATTCCCTTCTGGCCTGATGAGTTTCTGTTGAGAAATCAGTTGCTAATCTGATGGGGGTTCCTTTGTAGGTAACTTTCTGTCTCTCTCTGGTTGCTTTTAAGATTCTTATTTTGTCATTGGTGTTTGCCAATTTAATTATAATGTGCCTTGGTGTTGGTCTTTTGGGGTTCATTTTGCTTGGGACCCTGTGAGCTTCTTGAGTTTGTGTTGGTTTTTTCTTCCCTATATCAGGGAAGTTTTCTGTTATTATTTCTTCAAACAGATTTTCTATTCCTTGCTCAATTACTTCTCCTTCTGGAACCCCTATTATGTGGATGTTATTTTGTTTCATGTTGTCCCAAAGTTCCCTTAAGCTCTCCTCCTGCTTTTTAATTTTATTTTTCTAGAAGCTGCTCTGCTTGGGTATTTTTTCCTACCTTGTCTTCTAGCTCACTGATGCAGTCCTCTGCTTCTTCTAGTCTACTTTTGATGATTTCTACTTAGTTCTTTATTGCAGCAATGTCATTTTTTATTTTTCTAGGTTCTTCTTCATTACTTCTTGATTCTTACTCATATTGTCGAATTTGTCTCCTATTCTTTTCAGCCACCAATTCTTTAAATTTTTTCTCTGGCAGGTTGCTTGCCTCCATTTCATTTACTTCCTTTTCTGGTGATGTCTGTTTTTCTTTCATTTATGGGCTGTTCCTTTGTCTCCCCATGATTTCTCTTCTCTGAGTGTCTGGTTATGTAGTTCTCTCTCTCCTGCATTGATTTAAAGGCACAAAATACAACAGAACCAAGTACAATGCACAAGGCACTGAACAGAAATATATTCACAATATTAATAACCACAAATAAAGGTGACCACCAGAGAGAGGCAAATTAGGGGATAAGAGAGAAAGAAGAAGAGAGAAAAGAAGAAAGGAAGGAAGGAAGGAAGGAAGGAAGAAAGAAAAGAGAGGAGTGCCAAAATAAAATTGGGAAAAGGGAAAATAAAGTAAAAGAGAAAAGAAAGGGAATAAGAAAGAGAAGAAGAACAAACTATATACAGTATATAGAGAGAAAATTCCAATAGAACAGCCACTAATCCCAACAAATGCCAGCAACAAGTACCTGGAGATTAATACAAACTACAAACAACAACTAATATCAAGCGAAGCAAGGGAAAACAGAAGCAAATTACAAACAAAAACAAAGCAAACAAAAAAAACAAAACAAAAAGAATAAGCAAAACAATCTCACAAAAAAAAGTATATAAAAATCGATATAATCAACATCCAAGCAAACAACAACAAAAGGATAGATAGAAAAACAATTCTTTGGATAGTGAAGACAAAGAAGAGAGAGGTGTGTATGTACTTGAAGCAGGGGATTGGAAATTATATATATAAGTAGGGTGAAATAATAACAGGGGGTAAAAAAAGAATAGGGAAAATCTAAAGTAGGAAGAGGGGAAATGTTAGGAAGAGAGTGATGGCATAAAGGTAGAGTTGAGATAGAGTAAAATGATGCTAAAGGAAAGATTAAAATAGATTGTAAAGTATATAAAATGAGACTTTTTGTAACAAAAAGATAAAATAGTAGTAGTAATAATACTGATTGAAAATCAAAATGAAATAACTAAAAAGGTGAAATTAAGTGAGGAAAAAAGAAAAAAATAGTTTCTTAAATAAAAGATGAAAAAAAATAGAATGTACAGTAATGAAGGTCATTCACTTCCTCTATTGTTCTGTTTGGCACACCTGTTTTCCAGTCAGGACAGTATTGCAGTTCTCTGAGTTCCACTGCTCCTCAGTATTTTAAGCCAGTCCTGATTTTTAAGCAGGCAATGTGTCTTAATTTCTTTATTCCTTTATTTGTGATTACACAAGAGTCAATTTGTGATTCAGTCCCTGGGTGGAAGTGTGTCTGGATTGACCTCTGAGACTATAGGTCCTCTCTAGCCTGTGCTTAGATCCTACTTTCTTTGTGGCACTCAATACTGGTTTGTGAGAGTGGTCTGCCTCAGAGCTGGTTCTCTGACAGTCACCCCCTGCTCTGATCCCCAGGTTCCAGAAAAACAACTTTCCCCTGCAGTCTCCTAGGGTGTCCTTAACTGGGTGATTCTATATATTGGGCTTAGCAATCAGAAGCAAGGATCTGAGGAGGAAAAAGCGCATGTGTGTGAACTCTGGAGCTGCATACAAGTCTGCGCTGTCCTTCTTTTCCCCTCGTGTCCAAGCAGCTGGCACACTTTTATTTATTTATTTTTATTTTTTTAAAATACATTTTATTGATTTTTTATAGAGAAGAAGGGAGAAAGATAGAAAGTCAGAAACATCGATGAGAGAGAGACATTGATCAGCCGCCTCCTGCACGCCCCACAGTGGAGATGTGCCCGCAAGCAAGGTACATACCCCTGACCAGAATCGAACCTGGGACCTTTCAGTCTGCAAGCCAACGCTCTATCCACTGAGCCAAACCGGTCTTGGCCATTTTATTGATTTTTTACAGAGAGGAAGGGAGAGAGGTAGAGAGTTAGAAACATTGATGAGAGATAAACATCCATCAGCTGCCTCCCGCACACCCCCCACTGGGGATGTGCCCGCAACCAAGGTACATGCCCTTGACCAGAATTGAACCTGGGACCCTTCACTCCACAGGAGCTGGCACACTTTTAAAACTCTCAGGCTGTCCTTCTGGGTCAGATCAAATTGCATTACTTTTTAGAGATACCCTCTGTTAGCAGCTCTAAGGACTCCCTTTCACATTCACGGATCACGCCTGCCCCAACAGCCAGAGATTTCTCTAGGTGCAGACTTCCCCCAGTCCTCCAACTCCCACAGTGCACGTGTTTCTCTGTCCTACCAGGACCAGAGACTTCACCTTATCCCAGGCGAAATCGACCTTCTTGTGGTGAAGTGTAGAGCTCCGCAGAATCTGAGTTTTTGTGCCAATTGGGGACCGGTGTTCTGGGGTTCACAGCTGTTCAGTGGGTGCTGTAGTTGTAGATTTTCAGACTGATAAAATCCCGTTTCCCCTTCAAGGTGGCATGGTCTTCATGTCTGAGCTTGTGGCTCCAGGAGGGAACCCAGCAGCAGTGGGGGCTGCCTGGTCAGGAGAGTCCCGTCCAACAGTACTCCACCTTCTCCAGGAGTATAGCTGTCCCTTAACTCACCAACAAAAACTTCCCATGTGACCCTCAGCTGTTCTTTCTATCTGCTCCAGAACAAGGCTCGGGACACATCCATCTATTCTGCCGCCATTTTTTTTTCCGCCCTAGGACTTTGGAGAGGAGAGACTTCTGAGAAGTCAGTGAGAGAGAGTGGGTAGAAGACCTGGGATGAGGGGAATTGTGGAATGTCACTCACCTAGAGAAGATCAGCAGGTTTGGGATGGAAGGTCAGCAATGGAAAAGAAGAGATGCCCTGTTTGGCGTCCTCCTTGGCTGACTGGGTTGTGGGGGGGAGGGACCCATAAGGGAGAGAGGCCTGATGGAGGCTGGCAATGAAGTCACCCAAATAGGATTCGGAGGTTGGCCCAGGACAAGCTACCGCTTCCTACTGCTCTTGGAATAGCAAACTCGGGGTGACTGAAGCCAGGGCTATGGTTCCCCAACCCTGTAAAACCCTCCAGAGTTTCCAGCACCAAATGTTAAGTAGCTGAAGAAGGAGCACATGAAACCAGAATAGTTAGGGATTATGAATTTATTCGATCATCTGCATACCAGGTGGCTGAGCCTGGATGGCTCTAGCACCCAATGTTGGGATTCAGTGGCTTTTAAAGGACATTTGACGGGCTTTTTCTGGGTTGAGAATTCTCTGTGCATACCCAGAGGGGAGATAATGGAATGTGGTCGCAGCAAAGTGAATGTCCATAGTGAAATGGCCTGAAAAGCAAGTTTCCAGTGGGAAGGGTATCGAATCAGTTATTTGATCAGACCTAATGGTTATTTTCTTGAATCTGGCAATCTGTCTTTTAATGAGTGTGCTCAGACCATTTCTATCTATATATATAAAAGCTTAAGCAATCATTATGACAGAATGACCAGAATGATTGGTCAACCAGTCACTATGATGTATACTGACCACCAGGGGGCAGACACTCAATGCAGGAGCTGCCCCCTGGTAGTCAGTGAGCTCCCACAGGGGGAGTGTTGCTCAACCAGAAGCCAGGCTCATGGCTGGTGAGTGCAGCTGTGGCAGCAGGAGCCTCTCCTGATTTAAGAGCATTACTGAATGGGGAGCGGTGGCAGAAGGCACAGCGGGCCAGGACGAGTGTGAACTTTATGGTGCCTGGCCCTGGTTTGGGCTCCTCCCTGGCCACCTGCCGCTTGGCATGCTGATACATCCCCGAGGGGTCCCAGATCGTGAGAAGACACAGGCTGGGCTGAGAGACAACCTGTGCACAAATTTTGTGCATCGGGCCTCTTGTAAAGTATAATTATTGATATATTTGGATTTAGATCTACCACCTTACTACTTATTTTCTGTTTGTGCTCTCTTCTGTTCTGTTTTCCCTTTCATAACTTTTATTTTTATATATTTGATTTTTTAAGGATTCCTTCTTAATTAAATTCATTGGGGTTTTGGCCACATCTCTATATAGTCTTTTTTCACTAGTTGCTCTAGTGATTACAATATATGTAATGCCTATTATGCACCATCTGAAAACTGTTATTTCATGTATTTTGTCCATTTTTATAATTATTTAAGGTGGGAGGTCTGTTTGAATATAAGTTTCTGTCATGGCTAAACATAAATACTTACGTTTCAGGCAATTTAATGTTTTTAATTTTTGAAGATGATGGAAATAGCCTACATTATGATTTTTGTGGTTGTTACATGACTATATACTTGTCACAACTCACTGACACCTTAGCACACAACTGTGTAGTAAAAGTTGGCAAGTTTTAGTGTATATATCTTATATCTCAATAAAGCTTATAAAAAGGCAAAATGGAGACTTTTGAATTAAGGTGATAATATTATTTGGTATTTCAGGCACACAAATAAGTATAGAGAATAATATAGAAAATGCCTTTATCACTCACATTATAAAATAAGATAATATAAATACAACCAGAAGCTCCCTATGTATCCCTCCTTCCCCTGCAGAGTAAACCACTATCTTGGATTTTCTGTTTATTATCTTCATGCTTGTTTTTATCATCTTACTTCATATGTATGTATCATCTTACTTTATATTTATGTCTCAATATTGTTTTCCCTGATTTAAAAAAATATATACTTTATTGATTTTTACAGAGAGGAAGGGAGAGGGATAGAGAGTTAGAAACATCAATGAGAGAAACATTGATCAGCTGCCTCCTGCACACCCCCACCAGGGATGTGCCTGCAATCAAGGTACCTGTCCTTGACTGGAACCAAACCTGGGACCCTTAAGTCTGCAGGACGATGCCCTATCCACTGAGAAAAACTGGTTAGAGCTCTTTTCCCTGCTTTTAAACTTAACATGTTTCACCCATCTAGCTGTTTTTAAGTGATGTGATAATAAATTGGCAAACCCACAAACATAATTATATTTATATAAGTTTTAGCTTGGGCCTGTACAGAAATGCACAAAGTTTACCAGACTCTTCACATTTTGAACCAACTACCTCATGAGAGAATGCCAAGAAAATCACTGTCATTTATTTCTCTGCCCAGGGGGGAAATATTAGTGAACATTCACTCTTGGCAAGGGGCTTGAAAGGCAATTAAGCCTGGCCCTATTCCATCAGCTGTAGTCAAGACTCATGCACCAAGTGGTGACGAGGGTTTAGCCACTCCCATTGCCCTGAGTCAGTGGGCCTACTGGTGCCTGGTGTCAGCAGTTTCTGGTCAGAGAGTGACTTGTTGGACATTTTCCTGTTTTCTGCTGGATAGAAGTGATTGTCTCAGGAAAACTGAGTCCAGCTCTTAGGTACAAGCTAGACCATTAACTGCAAATATTATTAATCCCTTAATAAGGGTCAGAAATATCTCTAATTCCTTCCCTCTATAAATTTTTATGAGGTGCAGCCCACATGTCTGACTCATCCTTCAGGGCACAGGATCACATGGCATCTCCTTCCTCACACAAGCTCTGGTTGCCCCGCTAACTGCTGCTTTTGGCTTTCATCTGTGCATCTTTTATCATTTCCTACATGTGCTATATTAATTTCAGTACCTGTCTTGTTCCTCTATTAAAGTCAGGGAAATTCATATGCCAGTTTCTCTTTGTCTCCCTCCACTTGCTTCTACCTCTTACCATCACCCTCAGTGACTAGTAAAATCTCTAACATTGTAACTTTATTCAATAAATAAATGAATGAGTGGCTTTAACAAATACTAATTACTAGAGGCCCAGTGCACAAATTCGTTCACAGGTGGGGTTTCTCGACCTGGCCTGCGATGGGGGCTGATTGAGGCTGTCTCGCCCAGGGACCGAGGGAGGTTAGCTGGCTGGTGGAGGAGAAGGGGAGGGACTGTGGGAAGTTGGCCAGCAGGGAGGGATTGCAGGAGGTTGTTTGTCTGGCAGGAATGAGGGACTGCAGGAGGTTGGCTATGGGAGCTTACCGACCACCAGGGGGCAGCTCCTGCATTGAGCATTTGTCCCCTGGTGGTCAGTGTGCATCATAGAGACTGGTTGATAGGTCGTTCGGTCATTCCATTGTTTGGTTATTTAGTCGCTTAGGCTTTCATATAGACAGATTTGTTTCACTTTATCACACCAAATTTAGAACAACAGAAACACTTTGCTCATGAAATGACTCTGTATAATATTTCTGTTCTCTGGTTTAAACTATAATTCCACACTTTTGGTTCATGTAACTTTTCCTCAAGAAAAAGCCAATAACTGCCATCACTAGCAAGACCACAGCTCATAAACACAGCTGGATCCTCCAGAATGAGTTTTATTTTCCCTTAACCTTTGCTTATTCTGAGTAGAGTTTCATTTTCTTTTCCATTCTTCTCCTCAGTTTTAGCAAGCTCCTTATCTGTCCATTTCTTGATTTCCCAACAGATCAGTTTCGATCCCAGTAGCATGGTTAAATTTCCTGAAATGCCACACAGGTGAGTCAAAAGTTCTAAACAGAAACAAGAGGAACATCCTGTTTTCCAAGTATTCAGACACATGAAATTCAGAAACAGTAACCTCTTTGAAGGCGAAGGAAAATTTAATCAGAAAAGGTGATGAAAAGCATGTCTACATTAGCACACATGCACACACAACTCCCTCCCACACACACTTTTTTGCATATACGTTTTTCTATTTTAGGCCAAGCACAATACATTTCTATTTTGTTTAGTGAAATCAGTTTCTTCGGTTGGAATGTGTGGAATTCCCATTAATAAGTAAATAATGGAGGAACAGAATTAATGTGCTTATAATTTATTTTATGAAAGATGTTTTTGTCAAAATACTTTTAAAATTATATGAAACTAAAGAATATAAATAGAAACACACAGGATACTCTCCTCTTCTGTTCTCAGTTTTTTCTCCAGCAACAACCACCAACACCTATTCTATCTTCCCTTCTAGTATTTCTTATAGTATCTACTTTTATTTCTAAATGTTATTTTTTATTTTGTCAGTTTTAGACATTATTCATTTCTTGTTATGGAAGATGAGATCTTAGCATCCTTTACTTAGTCATCCACCTTTTCTTCCTCCGCATCCTCTCAATATGTGTATGTCATAATTTTCAGTGTATTAATAATATGCATCATTTACCTTAAATGACTATATTGATATTGTTCACTACTAAGGCAAAATAATATGTTATGAATAGATTTTTAATTGTCCTTTCTTCCCCCTCCTCAGCTTTACTGAGGTATGGTTGACAAATAAAAATTGTGTATATTTGAGGTATACAATGTGATGTTTTCTTTTTTTTGCTATTCAAATCCTTTCTATATATCTTTACTTCATTTTAAACATTTTGTTATGTGAAATAAAACATACATTAAGAAAAGTACTTAAAACATATGTATAATTCAACATAGTAATAACATGAACATTATTTTAGTTTTCATATTGATGAAAAATAACATCAACATGCCAGAAGCCCCTCTCTCCCCAGTTACTTCCTTATCACAACCCTTTTTATTTCTGCCTAAGGTAACTATTCTTCTCACTTAATAAGACTAACTTCCCTGCTTTCCTATGTAGTTTTACCACCTAAGTATGCATTCCTAATTTACATACTTTCAATCTGCCTGTTTTTTGAATTTTATATAAATGGACACATACTGAGTGCATTTCTGGTATTTTATTCTTTTTTCTAAACATTGTAATATTTTTTGGCTGTTACTGTAGTTGATTTTTTTCATTCACGATTTAGAAATGCTTATCTGTTATTCTAGCTTATTGCATTTTTCTTACCTTTTCAGAAAATATATTTAATCTGTTGCTTGGCCAAAGTTAATCAATGACAATTCTGTATTAACTATAAAATATATTGTGTTTTTGTTTTGTTTTGTTTTTTGCTTACCTCCTAAGCTTTTTTTTTTTTTTAAGTTATTATACAGCCCTGGCTGGTGGATAGAACATTGGCCTGCAGACTGAAGGGTCCTGGGTTCAATTCTGTCAAGGACACGTACCTTGGTTACAGGCTCCATCTCTGATCCTTTGACCCTGGTTGGGCCCATGTGAGAGGCAACCAATTGATGTGTCTCTCTCACATCGATCATTCTCTCTGTGTCTCTCCTCTTCACTTCCACTCTCTCTAAAAATCAATGGAAAAATATCCTCAAGTGAGGATTTAAAAAAAAAACACCATAAAATTGTTATAATTACAGTGAAGTACACAAACTTTAAGAGTGGAGCTCAATGAATTTTTACAAATGTACATTTGTAGGAGCAATAAAGACTTCCTCATGCTTTTCCAGTCAATACCAATATTCCACAAATATCAACTATTCTGATTTCTGTCATTGCAAATTAATTTCCCTATTGTTGTACTTCATATAAGTGAAATCATATAGTACATTTTATTTTGTGTCTTTCAATATGTTTTAGGGTTTCATTCATGTGGTTGGGTGTTGTAGTATAGTTTTTATCAAATGAATATATCACAATTAGTTTTTCTATTCTGGATTATAATAAAAACTGCTCTGAACAATCTTGAGAATGTCTTGTGTGTATGTGTGTGTGTGTGTGTGTGCGCGCGCGCATACACACACACACACTCTTGGACATATGCATAGATATGGAATTGCTGAGTAACAAAGCTTCTGTATATTTAACTTTATCAAAGCTGTTTTCCAAGTAGCTTTAGAAAGTACTTCTATTAGTAACACTTTACATGCCAAATGGCCATGCTTGAATATTCCAGTTACTTCATATTGTCATCAGCACAGTGTTGTCAGTCTTTTAAAAAATTATCCAGAGACTGGAAAACTTTTTCTGTCACTGGCCATATAGAAAATATATTAGATTTTATGGACCAACAATTTAACTCTACCATTGTAATGCAAAAGCAGTCACTGACAATAGGTATACAGATGGGTATGTTTGTGTTTGTTGATCATTGGTCTAAGATGTCTTTTCCATCACATTTGTATACCAGCCAATAGGTAAGGGAGAGAAAAAGTGGAAGGCTGCCGGAAACCAAACATTGTTTGCAGAAAGCCCCGAAAACTAGTCAACAACCTTAATTGCTCTAACTACTCATTGTTTAGATGAGACATTGTTAGCTGAAGCGGCCTCCACCTCTGTCTTTTGTATTTTTGTTATTGAAATTTCCTGCCTAAAGGCTATGGGTATGTCCCAAAGTCTCAATAAAAGGGATAGCAAGGCCAGAGCAAGGGAGTCTTCCCACTAGAGGAAGGCTGCTGCCTGGCCCCCCAATATTCCCAAATTAATACTTTTCTAGTCTCTTTTCATTTGCGTGCAGCCTTCTCCAGAACCCGAACCCTGAGCAGGAACCCTGAACCACACAGGACGTGAAAGGGGTTTCCACAGAAGGCATTCTTCTTTTGTTTAAGAGCATGGCCCACAATTACACCTAGCATTTTAACCACATCTTATTTTGTTATATGACCAGTTTGCAAGAAAGAATGGGAAATTATTTAGCCTGGTCTTCTATAATCACCTAAAAGTCTCAGGAGTTCTATTAAAAGAGAAAAGGAGAATGGATATTAATAGTGATGTTTTCATATATGTATTATGAAATGATTATCACAGTCAGGCTAATTAACATATCCATCACCTCCTATAGTTAGCTTGTATATGTGCATGCACAGACACATTGAGAACACTTGTGATCTACTCTCTTAGCAATTTTCAGGTGTATAGAAATTATTAAATCTGTAGTTACTTTGCTGTACTTTAGGTCTCTAGAACATATTCATCTTATAAGTGAAGGTCTGTATGCTTTGACCAACATTTTCCTTTTTCCCATCCCCAGCCACTGGTAACCATCATTCTACTTTCTGTTACAATAGACTAGAGGCCCAGTGCATGAAAATTCATGCACTGGAGGGGGAGTCCCTCAGCCTGGCCTGCCCGCTTCCACAGTCCAGGAGCCCTCAGGGGCAGGAGGCAACCTGGTGATCAGGGGAAGGCAACACCTTTATCACACTTCTGCTGCTGCCACTGCCAGCAGTGCAAGCCTTGGGTGGCACTGGTTACCTGAGCCTCAGGTAGCCCTGGGTGGCTGGGGGGCTGAGGGGACTGGGGGATTCCAGAGGCAGGTGTGCATAGCAACCATACCTGCCTTGGGGCGGGCCCAGCTGTCCCATTTGCCTGCTTTCCTGGCAGAGCTGAGGGGATTGGGCACTGACATCTTGTGGCTGTGGGTGCTGCCATCTTTGAGTATGGCAGTGAATTAGCATATTCCCTCCTTATTGGTTGTGGGCATTGCCATCTTTGTGAGGGCGTAATGGTCAATTAGCATATTCCCTCTTTATTAGATAGACTATATATATGCATATGTGTATATATAATCACATTTTCTTTATTCGCTCAACAGTTGATGGACACATAGAGCATTTCCATATCTTAGAAATGTGTGCAGATATCTCTTTGAGATAGTGATTTTATGTCCTTTGAATATTTATGGGAAGTAGGATTGCTAGCTATTTTAAATATTTTTTGAGGAACTTCCATACTGTTTTCCATAGTGCCTGCACCAATTTACTAGTATATCCTACTAACAGTGCACAAGGGTTCTCTTTTCTCCACATCCTTGCCAACACTTTTTATTTTTATCTTTTTAAAAATGCTTTTATTGAATTTTTTTCTTTATCTTTACCTGTGGATATTTTTTTCCGTTGATTTTTTTTTTTTAGAGAGAGTGGAAAGGAGGAGAGAGACAGAGATGTGAAAGACACATCAACTGGTTGCCCCCCTCACGTGCCCCAACTGGTGCCAGGGATCAAGCCTGCAACCAAGGTACATGCCCTAGAGCAGAATTTAACCTGAGACCCTGCAGTCTGCAGACCAACACTATATCAACTGAGCCAAACTGGCTAGGACTTATTTTTATTATTTTTTTTGTAATAGCTATTCTAACACGTATGAGGTGATATCTCACTATGGTTTTGATTTGCATTTTTCTCTGGTTAGTGATGTTGAACATGTTTTCACATACATGTTGGTCATTTGTATATCTTCTTTGAAAAAATGTTTATTAGGTCAGTTGCTCATTTTTAATCAAATTATTTGTTGCTGTTTTTTGCTATTGAGTTGTATGCGTTCCCTGTATATTTTGTATGTCAACCTTTCATTGGTTATATGGTTTGCAAATATTTTTTCCCATTCCATAAATCGTCTTTTCATTTTGTTGATTGTTTCTTTTGCTGTGCAGTAACTTTTTAGTTTAATGTAGTTCCATTTGTTGATTTTTACTTTTGTTATCTGGTATCAAATCCAAAAAAAGCATTGCCTGTGGTTGGCAACTGTGGCTCCTGAGCCATATGCGGCTCTTTGGGCCCTTGAGTGTAGCTCTTCCACAAAATACCACAGCCTGGGCGAGTCTATTTTGAAGAAATGGCGTTAGAAGAAGTTTAAGTTAAAAAAATTTGGCTCTCAAAAGAAATTTCAGTCGTTGTCCTGCTAATATTTTACTCTGCTGATTAATGAGTTTGCTTATCACTGGCCAAGACCAGTATTAAGGATTTTTTTTCTCTATGTTTTCATCTAGGAGTTTTGTGGTTTCAGGTCTTATATTTAAGTCTTTAATCCATTTTGAGTGGAGTTTGGTTTATGTATACAGGTCCAATTTTATTTTTCTGGATGTGAAGATCCATTTTTTTCCAACACTGTTTTTTGAAGAGACTATCTTTTCTCCATTGTATATTCTTGGCACCATTGTTAGTTGACTTGGCATTGTGTATTCTTGGCACAAAGATTAGTTGACTATATATGTGTATGTTTATTTTTGGGCTCTTTACTCTGTTCCACTAGTGTATGTTTCTGTTATATTTTATTTATTTATTTATAGACAACTATTTAGTTTCTATTTCATAATCATAAAGTTAACTCTGCAATCCAGCTAGATTGGGAAGGGGTAAGGAAATTATGGAACCAAATAAATTGGCAAGAGCACAAAGATTATGGAACATTCCAAGCAAATTGGGATGAAGGGGTGCTCTCCTGAGCTACAGAAGAAATGATCTGGTGGAAAAGATAAAACACAAGTCAAATTTATTAAAGTTGTCCACAGTCAGCAATGGTGATCTTATTGCTGGTCATGCCATTCCTGGACCCATAGCACTCCACGGCTGTCACAGTATCCATGCCATCTTTCACCTGGCCAAAGACCACGTGTTTGTCATCCAACCACTCAGTCTTGGCAGTGCAGATGAAAAACTGGGAGCCGCTTGTGCTAGGCCCAGCATTTGCCATGGACAGGATGCCAGGGCCAGTATGTTTCAAGATGAAGTTCTCATCCCCAAATTTTTCTCCATACATGGACTTGCCGCCTATGCCATTTTGGCGTGTGAAGTCACCATCCTGGAATAATTCTGTGAAAGCAGGAACCTTTATAACCAAGTTCTCTCTCTCCAGGGCTCAGAGCATGGAAGTTTTATGCTGTCCTTGGAACTTTGTCTGCGAACAACTCGAAGGCGATGCGGCCCAAGGTTTCGCCATTGACGGCCATGTCAAAGAACACAGTAGGGTTCACCATGGCTGGTCATGTGTGGCTTTGGAGTGGCGGCGTCTGCAAAGCTCTGTTTTATTTTAGTACCATACTGTTTTTATTAATGTAGCTTTGTAATATAACTTGAAATCATGAAATGTGATGCCTCTAGTTTTGTTCTTTTCTTTTTTTTTTAAGAGAGAGGAGGAAAGAGAGAATAGAGAAAAACACCCATGAGAGAGAAATATTGACCAGCTACCTCCAGCATGCCCCTTATTGGGGATCTAGCTCAAAACCTGGGCATGTGCCTTGACCAGGAATAAAATATTGACCTCCTGGTTCATGGGCCGATGTTCAACCACTGAGTCACGCCAGCCAGTCCTATTTTTATTTTTTTAAATACCTCCATACTGTTTCCCAAAGCTGCTAACCAACTTACATTCCCACCAACAGTTATAAGGGTTTCCTTTTCTCACTAACAGTTGTTATCTCTTTTTCTTGATGTAGTTTCTGATGATAAATATGATTATAATATAACTAGAGGCCCAGTGCATGGGGGGGGGGGCCACGAGGCATGGTGTCCCTCAGCCCAGACTACACCCTCTCCCCTCTCCAATCTGGGACCACTTGAGGGATGTCCAACTGCCTGTTTAGGCTAGATCCCACTAGATATCCCTCTCACAATCTAGGATTGCTGATTCCCAACTGCTCACCTGCTCTGTCTGATTGTCCCCACCTGCTTCTGCCTGCCAGCCTGATCATCCCCTATCCACTCCCCTGCCAGCCTGATCAAAGCCTAACTGCTCCCTGTCCAGTCCAATTGCCCCTAACTGCCCTCCTCTGCAGGCCGTATTACCCTTAACTGCGCTCCCCTGCAGGCCTGGTCCCTCCCAACTGCCCTTCCCTGCATGCCTGGGTCCCTGCCCTAACTATCCTCCCCTGCAGGTCCGGTCCCCCCCAACCAACTGCCCTCCCCTGCTGGCCTGCTCCACCCAACTGCTCTCCCCTGCTGGCCTGGTCACCCTTAACTGCCCTCCTCTGCTGGCCTGGTTACCACTAACTGCCCTCTCTTGCAGGCCTGGATCCCCCCCTCCCCAGCTGTCCCATTCCCTGCAGGCCTGGACCCTCTTAGCTGCCCTCACCTGCAGGCCTGGTCCCTCTGCCAACTGCCCTCCCTTGCAGGCTTGGGTCCCTGCCCCAACTGTTCTCCCCTGCAGGCCTGGTCCCCCTCCCAACCGCCCTCCCCTGAAGGCCTGGGTTCCCCCCAACTGTCCTCCCATGCAGGCCTGATTCCCTCCCCCCCAAATGCCCTCCCCTGAAGGCCTGGGTTCCCCCCAAATGCCCTCCCCTGCTAGCCTACTCCCTCCAACTACCCTCCCCTGCTGGCCTGGTCTCCCCTATCTGCCCTCCCTGCTGGCCTGAGAGCCCACAACTGCCCTTCCATGCAGGCCTGATCCCCCGCTCCTGCTGGCCTGGTCACTCCTAACTGCCCTCCCTGTTGGCCTGATCGCCCACAACTGCCTTCCCCTGCTGGCCTAGTTCCCCCCAACTGCCCTTCCTTACTGGCCTGGTCTGCCCCAACTGCCTTCCTGGTCACCCACAACTGTCCTCCCTTGTTGGCCATCTTGTGGAGGCCATCTTGTGTCTTGGAGTGATGGTCAATTTGCATATTACTCTTTTACTAGATAGGATAAAACTTCCTTCATAAGTTACTGTCTTTTTTCCCTAGACACCTGGAAAATTGTTTCCTTATTAATTTTTTTGACAGCTTTAATATGATCGTTTGTTAGCTTCTTGAATGTTTAGTTCCTTCCTTAGGTTTGGGAAGTTCCCTTCAAGTATTTCTTTTAATAGGTTCTCTGTTCCTTTCCCCTTCTCTTCTTCTGGGATACTCATTATCCTTCTGTTACTCTTTTTATTTTTTTTAAAATTAATTTTTATTAATTTTTTATACATATCTCCCCATTGCCCCCCTCCCTCCCAGGCGTACCCCGACCCCCCAGTGTCTGTGATCATTGGTTATGTTTATAAGCATGCATACAAGTCCTTTGATTGATCACTTATTTACCTCACCTAACTTTAATCTTTCTGCTATAATTTCACAGTCTGTTTGATGCTTTATGATTTTTGTCCTCCTGAGAATTATCAGTCTACTCCCTTTCTGTGCTCCTGATTCTATTATATTCACCAGTTTATTCTGTTGATCAGATTTTTAATTCACTTAATTTTTAGATTCACTTGTTGACAGATGTGTATTTGTTGTTCATAATTTTTTGTCTTTTACCTTTTTCTTCTTCCTCTTCTAAAAGGGTACCTTTCAGCATTTCATATAATACTGGTTTGGAGTTGATGAACTCCTTTAGCTTTTTCTTCTCTGTGAAGGTCTTTATCTGCCCTTCAATTCTGAATGATAGCTTTGCTGGATAGATTATTCTTCGTTGTAGGTTCTTGTTGTTCATCACGTTGAATATTTCTTGCCACTCCCGTCTGGCCTGCATCGTTTCTGTTGAGAAATCAGCTGACAGTCGTATGGGTGCTCCCTTGTAGGTAATAAACTGTTTTTCTCTTGCTGCTTTTAATATTCTCTCTTTCTCTTTTGCTCTTGGCATTTTAATTATGATGTGTCTTGGTGTAGTCCTCTTTGGTTCCTTTTCTTTGGGGTTCTGTGTGCTTCCTCGACTTGTAAGTCTATTTCTTTTACCAGATGTGGGAAGTTTTCAGTCATTATTTCTTTAAACAGGTTTTCAGTATCTTGCTCTCTCTCTTCTTCTGGTACCCCCACAATTCTGATGCTGGTACGCTTGAATCTGTCCCAGAGGCTCCTTACATTATCTTCACATTTTTGGATTCTTTTCTCTTCTTGCTTTTCCAGTTGAATGTTGTCTGCTTCTTTATATTTCAAATTTTTTACTTGATTCTTGCCTTTCTCTAGTCTGCTGTTAGTACTCTGCATAATAGTTTTTGTTTCAGTCAGTGTATTTATCATCTCCTCTAGGGTCTCACTAAATTTATCCATCTTTTCTAGCATATTCTTGCAAAACCTTATAAGCGTGGTTTTGAACTCTACATCCAGTCGTTTTTTTTCCTCCATTTCTTTTGCTTGTAATCCCTTCCCTTGTCTCGGCATTTTCACTGTGCCGGGGAAACTTCTGTGCTGGAATCAGCCGCAGAAGCCTCTGTTGAGCTTGGGAGGGTGGAGTCTCAGGGCTTAAGGGACTGCCTTGCCTTCCAGTCGGCCCCGCCCTCCACCGCCCCTGAGTCTCACGTGACTGGGTAATGGCTGGAGCGGTCCTTGTGCGCGCGCGCACCCGCAGCGCCTCTAACCGCTGCCTTTCCGGCTCCCCTGCGAACCAGGACCACACGAGTCTAGGTCCCCAGGGTTTCGCCCAAAACAGGGGCTCAGTGGACTCAGAAGTGGCACAGTTCGGAGGGTCTGTCTCCTGCCCTCTCGCGAAAGCCAGCGGCACAATCAGCAATCTGTCCTCCGCGTGGTGCCGTGCGCGACCAGACCTCCGATCCTTTGCAACTCCCCTAAATTTCCATGTAATTCTCCCTTTTCACAGTCCAAACTCCCCCCGTATGAGTCTCGGCTGATCTGGGGTTCAGTGTCGTAAGATAAGGGGTTCAATGCCGTTGGGAGTCTCCGTTTCCCTCCCGCCAGAGAAAGCCAGCCAGGTACTCCGGCACCCGCTCTCTCAGCGTGTGTCTCCGTACCTCAGCTTTTTGCAGCTCCTCTGGGTCTCCGTGAGCCCCTCTCTTTCCCTCTAGTTGTAGAACTTCCACTCAGCCAGCTTTCCTGTGGCTCTGGATGATGTCCGTTCTGTCTTTTAGTTGTAGTTTTGAAATTGTTGTGCGAGGCAGCAGTATAGGTGTTTACCTATGCCGCCATCTTGGATTTCGAAACTGTTACTCTTTTTAATGGAGTCAGATAGTTCTCAAAGAATTTTCATTTTAAAAAAGAAATCTTAGTTCTCTTTTACACCTGAGTCATTCTAGTAAGTACCAATTTTACGTAACAGTTCAGCAGGTTGATAGAGGTTTTTCATTTTTCCAGTAGATGGTGCTACAGCACTTAAACAAAAAACCTGCACTAATTCCTAGATGATGGGGTGGTGGTATCCCTCCTGTATCTTGGTTGACTGGATTTCAGGGCACACCACACTGGTTGGGGATGTAGTGGTTGAGGGTGAGGGGAACAGGAAGCAAGCCCTCTGTGCTGCCATCTTGTTTCTTATAGCTGCAGGCAGCACTGTGGTCCACAGACTCGTTTCCACTGCTACCATTTCTGCAGCAGTTGGGGAGAGGGAGTCCAGGGGCTTAATTCTTGATGCCTGTAGAAATGAAACCGTTACTCTCTGCTGGGCTGTAGTGTGAGGCTACACCCCAACTATTGTACTGCTACTGCCTTATCTGGAGCCTAGGTGGCCAGGGAATTCTGTGGACACCTTCCCTGTCCTGCTGCCCCCATGTGTTCCAGTATGTCCACGTTCAGATGTGCCAATATGTGGATCTCTCCCGTGATGAAAGAAACTTCATTGGATTATAGATGTCCACCCAGTTGTAAATTTAAAGGGATATGCAAAGGTGTTTTCTAACTCAACCATAACGCTTATGTCCTTTATTTGTACTGTATCTTAGTAACTTCTCCCCTCCAAATTTTCTATTACCAATATCCTGAAGTGATCTAAGCCTCCAACTCAATTTAGTTTTTCCTACCCTGAAACTGGTTCTTTATATTTATGCTTATAGGTTTCTGCTCCCGTAGGTTGATTCAATTTTGGTCTCTTGATTTAGGGTGTAGTGGCTTGTCCTGTGTCTTTACCACTTACAGATTTAAAAAGAGCTAAATTTTCAGATTATTGATATTACTGGAGTGGCGATTTCCAAGCTTACACAAAACCAGAAGTTATTCAATTAATATTTAGCCCGAGCCAAGAATTAAAGTATATAGTACAAATACAATTTTAAGATAACCCTTTATATTACCAGGAACAATCTTTTCAGGGAAAAGATGAAATAGTGTGAATCTGATAACTTCAGCCTTAAAATCCCAATCCCACCCCACAAACCCGAGAGCCCACTCATGACTATCTCCCATACTGGAATAGCACCTGTGTATGCCATTAGATTTGAGAGCTCATATTAGCTTTAATAAGCATGTTTTAAAACAAATTGTGTTGTAGTAACAGGGGCCAAGCAACACGATTAAGAAATCTCAAGCTTCCATAATAGAGGCACCCCGTTCCAAGTTGTCTCCCATCTTCTCTCTTTTCTTTCCTCCATGTGGCTTATTATTGCAACTACTACTCCAAATTATTAAACCCAGGAAGCTCCTGCTTCTAGTATTCAAAAGAAAATTGTGGAGATTCAATGAGATGGAGGATAGCTAGATAAGTGAAGGGTTTGGCAAGTCACTAAACACTGCTTGGATTTATACTTAAATGCAAGAGGGAGGCACTGAAAGATATGAATGCAAAAATGTGGTTTACTTTTTTTAAGTTTCACTGCTCGGTGGAAAATGGATTGGAGGCGACATGAAATCAGACTAGAAAGATGGCTACCAATTAGGCATTACACAAATACATCAAGATTCTTTTTTCTCACCTGAGGATACTGTTTCCATTGCTTTATTTGGAGAGTGGGAGGGATAGGGAGAACATCAACTAGACACAATTGCCTCCCAAAAGCACCCCGACTGGGATTGGGGATCAAACACGCAACCGTTTTGTGCCCTTGAGCAGTATTCAAACTCGTGACCTTTTAATTCATGGACTGACATTCTAACCACTGAGATCCATCAACCAGAGCATCAATGAAGATTCTTGACTGTAAATAAAAATCAATGCTAGTTGATTTAAGCAGCTTGTTTCAAGAAGCACATTTGATAGCTTGCACTCAGGATAGCCATTTGGAAGTTTATAGCCAGTCACACCTAGATCAATGAGGTCATCGCCAATGAAACCTGGACAACACAGCTTGCCCCAATGCTGCCACTACACTACAACCACCTCACCCTCCAATCCAACCCCATCCCGCATGCCCAAGACCCCACTCATGGCTATCTCCCATACTAGAATAGTACCTGTCTGTGGATGCCATTAGGCTTGAGAACTCATTCTCAAATTCTTTACCAATAGTTCCATTAAAAAAATCAACTTTTCCTTTGTGGGATGCCTTCGTAAAACTATTTAGTCACTTTATGCACAGGTCACTTACTAGGGTTTCTGGCCTTTTGAAAGGTTTGAACATGATTCCTACTATGTGAGGCCTATGTTCATGAACCTAGATTTTTGGTTATATAATCAATACAGACATTAGCTGATTGGCCAAATTGCTGATGTGTGCATTCATTGATAAATCCAGTCACATTTATCCTCCAAAATTTATTATATAAAGTTTCTATGACATAATTTACCCTGGGCAAAACTTTGTCCAATTCAGAACTTCCCAAGCCTTGTAAAGTTTAAATACTGATTAATGGGAATGATTTCATTTTGAGGCATGTTTAATGTAACAGAATTTACAAACACTTCAGAAGGCTTAGGGTGTTCTAAGGCCCACCAGAATTCCTGTTGGGACTCATTTCCTGAACAGTGTGTTCAGGAGGCCCTTTACATTACAGATTTCAACTTACTTTAATTCAGTAATCTTCAAATCAACTTACATCTGGTTTCATCTTAGCCCCACAGCTATTAGCAATATATTGGTAGTATTGGCATATAAAAATCCTGGGATGTTTTACCTTCAAACATTTCAAGACTAATTTATATTATCCTTAAATTATCTGCCATTCACTGCCTCCCATGATAATCTATGGCAATTAACCCAAGGGACCAGTTTAGAGTATGCACATTTCTTCCATGAAACCAGATGACTTCCAGCACATGAATATACTTCAACTTCAAATTTTTAATCTATCCCTTATAACCAACCTCCACCCCTCCCTTTTTGCATCATTCCACAACTCAATTGTATAATCATGTAAGGGATCTATGTATTTATAATAGCTACCAGAGAAGTACAAGAGGCATACATTTGAGACACACTGCTTTAAGTTTGACAAATTAAGGCTTCATTAACTATATTTTTAACCATCCAGATTAGAGGCATAATGGCATCCTAACTATGAATACTGTGGACTGAAAACTGCCTATGCTCTGATCCTGGCACTGGACCGTTAACAAATGTTTGACCTAAGGTAAATACATTATGATTGCCACAGACTAAATGAATGTATGTAAAGTACATTGTAACCTACATTGGACATACTAAAAGTATAGGCATACCCTTTGTACTGCATTTTGCAGAAACTGAGTTTTCACCAAAATCAAAGCAAGACCCACCACCAGTAGAGACTTGAAGGTTCAGGCATTTGTCTTTTTTCTTTTAAAGCAACAAGAGTATTAAGGCATGTATTTCCAAAAAAAACACATTAATTTCAGAGGAAGGGAGAGGAATAGAAACATCAATGATTAGAAAGTCATTGATTTCCTCCTGCACACCCTGTACTGGTGACCGACAACACAACCCTAGCTTGAGCCCTTGATCAGAATTGAACCCAGACCCTTCAGTCTGCAGAAGGCTCTATCCAGTCAAACCAGCTAGGGCAGCATGTATATTATTTTTTAAAGACAATGCTATTGCACTTTATTAAGATCACAGTATACTGTAAACATGACTTTTCTTATGCACTGGGAAAATAAAATTGACCTAATTCAAACTGTGATGTTCTGTAAGTGGTCAGCAAACTGCGGCTTGGGAGCCACATGCGGCTCTTTGGCTCCTACAGTGTGGCTCTTCCAAAAAATACATGCTGGTGTGCACGTACAGTGCCATTGAAACTTCGTGGCCCATGTGCAAGTCCGTTTTCAGCTTTCAAAAGAAATTTCAACCGTAGTAGTTGATATTTGGCTCTGTTGACTAGTAAGTTTGTCAACCACTGTTTTAAAACCAAACCTCTGATACGCCTATACTATATAAAGCAGCAGGCTGCCCAGCAGTGGTTGAGTGTTAACCCATAAACCAAAAGGTCATTGGTTCAATTCCCAATCAGAGCACATGCCCAGGTTTGTGGTCTCATTCCCTGGTTGGGGGTGTGCAGGAGGCAGCCGATCTGTTTTCCTCTCCATTATCTATTTCCCTTCCCCTCTCTCAAATCAATTAAAAGATCAGCAGGCCAACAAAATAGCCTACCTATAGCAATTTCCATAGAATTGGCCATGACTTACATGAAATTCGGAAGATATAATACTGAGAACATGCATTTCAGGCATCCTCAGCATAAGGTTGAAGACTCGTTATATTTTAATACAATGCCAACCCCCAAGTAGAGAGGATCATTCTGGTTAAGTACTCCTTTGGTTAAAGTAAAATCTTTGTAAACTGAACTGTACCAGCATTTTACTTTTCATTTGCATTTATTTAACACAGTTCTCAAAACATTTGAGTGAAATTGGGCCTCCTCTGGTATGCAAAGGACCTGAAATAATATTTAAAAAATGAACAGGCAGTCTTCAGTTCATCCACAACACAGTAGTGTTTCTTTCTCCAAATTGTGAAGCACCCAGTTTCTTTCATGTAGTCTAAGAGTTAGAACAAGAGTACATTTGTGGTGGAATGTTTTGTCACTTGCTGATAACCAGTTGAAATACCATCATTGAGAAATAACCTTTTAAAGCCATACATAGTGCCACTCTTTCCCTGTTATATAATACAGATTACATAAAGGCTGACAAATTCACAATATAAGCATTAAGCATTTGCTGTATTGAAAGATCATTAGTTCTAATACTAGCAGTACTGATTTACAGAGCATAATTTTTAATATTTAGTTGCAGGTATATTAAGTATGGTAGGTTCCATGGACTAAAGGGAAATGAACATTTTTGTCTTCAAATTTGCTATTGACAACCTAGTCTGAACAATTCTAAGCACTGATGTTAGAAAGAAAAGTAAAAATCAAACTTTATTGTTGCTTTTTGCCATTTGGTAGCATTTTACACACAGGCTTCGATCTTCAGAATACACCCTGGATTCAGTAGAAAAACCCTTTAAATGAAGTTTTGTACAATAAAATCTTCTCAGCAGTCAAAATTTAGACTGTAAAAAAATACATGCAAAACATACTTTTCTGAAAACACTTAACTTGGAACAAAGCACCGAACTACACAAATGCAGAATGAGAACAGCATTTCAACTCCACCGAAAGTAGTCATCATAAAAGGTGTAAAAGTCACCTAACTTCACTAGGCACTGTTCACTTTTTAAACAGGAGACAATAAAAAATATTGTCCACAAACAATATCCAAACTCTAAGGTAGATTTCAGAAAGCCTTCCATTTCATGCTTTAATAGCGACCTGGAATTAAAGAGAGAGAAAAAAGGGCATTAATATTGAGAACTGATTAGTAAGTATATTTTACTGAGAATTTTAGAATGACCTGTCATTCAGAAATTCCTATTTATCAGATTCTCTTCTGTGAAAATATACTTTCACACAAGAGTAACTCTAGAAATGAATCAATGTGAAACAATTGGGAAGTAATTATCAACCTGAGCTAAGGTTAAGTCACAGATATTCCCAAGCTGTGCAAAAATTACAAGCACTCGTGCTAAAAATGGTGACACTACCTACCTACACACACACCTTTATTTAAATAAATATATTTCTTATTGATTTCAGAGAGGAAGGGAAAGGGAGAAATAGGCACATCAATGATGAATCATTAATTGGCTGCCTCCTGCATGCCCCCTACTAGGGACTGAGACCACAACCTGTGCATGTGCCCTTGACCAGAATTGAACCCAGGACCCTTTCACCGTCCACAGCCTGATACTCTATCCAAGAAGACAAAAAAGCTAGGACTATATTTGCTATTTTAATTAGAAACTAAGTTCAAAGGGCTGTTTTCATACTACCTGGAACCTTATACATAAAGTTTGGGGGATTATCTATACTAGTAAGAGGATAATATGCTAATTAGACCAGACATCTTTCAGACAATGCCACAATGGAAGGGGCCCAGGCAAAGGCAATTAGGGGTGATCAGGCTAGCAGGCAGGCAAGTAACCAGGAGCCAGCAGTCCAGATTGGGAGAGGAACGTCTGACTGCTGGTTTAGGCCTGATCCCTCCCAGATTAAAGAAGGTGCAGGCAGGGCTGAGGGATCCCTCTCCACGATTTGTGCACACCGAGCGGGCCTCAAGTCCATAATAAAAGCGCAATGTGCTAATTAGACTGGACATCCTTCCAGACTGCCTGGGTCCTGGGTACCAGAGGGGAGCCAGTACAGAAAACCTGAAGATTTTTTTGTGTTAGGCCTCTAGTATATAAGAAAACTACTTGAATAGCCCTAACTGGTTTGGCTTAGCAGAGCGTCAGCCTGCGGACTGAGAGATCACGGGTTGAATTCCAGTCAAGGACATGTACACATTGGTTGCAGGCACATCCCCAGAAGGGAATGTGCAGGAGGCAACTGAATCAATGTCTCTCTCTCATCGATGTTTCTAACTCTCTATCCCGTTCCCTTCCTCTCTGTTAAAATCTATAAAATATATTAAAAAAACATTACTTGAATAAACCCCTTTTCTGCAAAAGAAAGTTATTCTGCTATGGTGTGGCAAATTAAGTAGGGCAAAGTCATACTATTACAATATATAGATTAAAAAATATCAAGTAAAAAACTTACGAGGTGAATATGATCGAGATCTGGAACGTGATCTATATCCTCCACGACTATAGTAAGGAGAAGGTGACCGCCTTCTGTAAACAAATGTTAAGACCATTTAAGATTCCAGAGATCACAATTAGATGAAAAGACAGAATTATGCACAGTCCCTCTATCAGTTTCTAAAACTAGAAGGTTACCATCAACCTTCAAAAACTTTGTATTTATTTGTCATGGGATTTCACAAGGTCTGGTCACCCAATACTACCAGAAGTCAAATACTCCTTGCTGTTTCATCCATTGATAATGTACTAACCCATTTTAAATTCTACTAAGTAAAATATGAGAAAAAAAGTCTTTCCCACTAATTCCAAGCACACCCTCATGAATTGCACCCAAAATAAATTTCATCAGTTATTTCAATTTGTTAAAGCTGACTTAAATGTTCAACAGCCAACAAAGAAAATGTAGCACAAGAGAATAGCTATCAGGAATACATACTAAAAATATTATGCCCTAATCAATGACCTTATACCACCATTATCTTATTCAAGTACAAAAATGATACCACCGAGTAAAAGCTTAACCAATTTCCGCATATGCACAAAGCATGGCCATATCACTTGGGGTCAGTTACAACATTTTATGAACTTTATGCAATCCAATCTTGTCCGATGCCACATAATTTAACTATCAAAACACTAGTAATAGAGTCTTCATGTGAGCCTTCTTTTTTTACTATTGTACAGATTTATAACCCTCTCCTGGCATACCTGTAAATCTGATCCCTGTCTTGAGCAGCTCTCCATCCTCCTCCACCTCCACCTCCTCCTCTGTAAAGGTAGAAATTCATTAATTTTTATGAGTTTTGGAAAGAATTTTCAATTCATGAAGTAAAACAAACATGTGAGATGTGAAAGTTAGATTCTTGTAAGTAAAATGATAGGGTTACTTTTGCCACTCTTTTTATAAAATGGCACAGAACTCTGATGGCTAAAAAAAGTATTACAACAAAGAATATAAGTAAATGGTCAAACTAATTAAAATAAAGATCAAATCTACTACTTTAATATCCTTATCTTCCATAAAGCAATCCTTCAAGTGCCCATTTAATGCAAAAATACTCTTAAGACACCAACAATGGTCAATTTCGTAAAACATTACCAAATGGTTGTTTTTTTCTTTTAAAAAAAGAAGGTATCTATACCCTAACACCACACCAAGATAAGGTATCGTGAGTTACTACTGTGGCAATACTTATTACATAATTTACATTCTGACAACCAACCTCCCTTCCCACAACCATGCTTTATAAAGCGTTAATATTTCAAAGCACAGCTTATTTTCCTTTAAACAAAAAAGGGAAAAAACTGAAGTATGGTCTGTAATTGTTTCCCCTGTACTTAAAGTATAGAGATTAATTTAAGGAGACAAAATCTAAAAATCTGGTTTAAAAACTAGCTCTCGGTATCTTGGCATAAAAAGGCGACAAAAGGCATAATACTGCTTTAAGTTACGTTGCAACTGAGACACACACTCCCTTCTAGGGAACTTGCACCCCAAACTTTGTTTTCCCTCTTCTCCCCAGGCATGTTCCCTCTTTTTTCTCTCCTAAATCACAAGGGCACTTCTACTACTCTCTGTAACTTTTTACATAAACTCTCTTACAATTAGGAGATTTGCAACTGAAGATTCAGAAGTTGTTACTTTCTTCACGTTCTTACATTATAATTAACTAACCTGTATGATCTGCTATAGTAGTCCCGATCATCATAGCCTCGATCGTATCCTCTGTCGTAGTAATCACGACGGCGTGAGCTGCCACTGTGAAAAGTATTAAATCTTTATAAAATATCAAGTAGCCTTCCCTATCTTTCTAGAAATGACTTTTTGTTGTTACAGCTTGTTTATAGTGGATAAACAATGCTCCCTCCCCCGCTTGTTACAATGTACATACATTATTTTAAAATGTATTTTTATTGATTTTAGAGAGAAAGGGAGAGATAGCAATATCAATGAGAGAATCAGGGATGTTTCTATCTTTCCCTCTTCCACTGAAACAAATAAATGTTCCTCAAAAAACAAACAAACAAAAAAAACAAGGGGGTGGGGTGGGCAGTACACATTTATTCTACTAACATGCTTTCAACTTTAGCCCATTTGTCAATTCCACATTTTCACTCAAGAAAAATAAAATCAGCCAAAACCAGTTTGGCTCAGTGGATAGAGTGTCAGCCTGCAGACTGAAAGGTGCCAGGCTCCATTCTGGACAAGGGCATGTACCTTGGTTGCGGGCACATCCCCAGTAGGGGGTGTGCAGGAGGCAGCTGATCAATGTTTCTCAATTGTCAATATTTCTAATTCTCATTCCCTCTCCCTTTTCTCTGTAAAAAATCAACAAAATATATTTAAAAAGAAAGAAAAGAAAATCATATGGAGAACACAGTTTTGAGATTAGAAGGTCAGCCTATTAGAACATGGCAATTATGGTACAATTCTCTGCCTTACGTAAGACTTTGTATTTAAGTTTAAAAAAAGGTGACCCCAAATTAGAGCTGTTAATACACCAGTAAGAATGATGACAAATGAGAACTATCTTATTAGTTCAGCCCATGTTTTCCACTCTGTTTAAAGGAACAAAATACTAAAGAATGCACTCAAGTATGGTTTATACAAACTTGATTTTAACAATAAGGGGCAAATTTCCATTCTGGGGAAAATAACCCAAATCAGAAACATTCAGTTACCCAAACAAAGCCATTTGGCATTTTTAAAAAAATATATATTTTACTGATTTTTTACAGAGAGGAAGGGAGATAGAGAGCTAGAAACATCGATGAGAGAGAGACATCGATCAGCCCACAACCAGGATACATGCCCTTGACCAGAATGAAACCCAGGACCCCCTCAGTCCGCAGGCCGACGCTCTATCCACCGAGCCAAACTGGTTTTGGCAATTTGGCATTTCTTTATAATAAAGTGGGATAGGATCTATGTAATGGTATCAATCAGATTTTGTCACAATCAGAACGTTTCCAAAGAATATGCATTACCAAATATAGTTTTAGCTAGTTAAGAAAAAAAGTGAAAATTATTTATGCCATGGCAAGCTTAGACGAAATGCCAAAAGATTTCCCTGTAGCACATGGAGGAAGTGAACAAATTACATCATTAATAAAATTTCTATCTTGAAAATAAACTTACTAGGTAGGTCTCCCCATATAAATTCCTGGTGTTGGGGTATGTGGTCTTTTTGTTATAGAGAAATCAACTCTGATTCTACGTCCATCAAGTTCCATTCCATTGGCACGCTCTTTTGCCTAAAATACATACATACATAAAGTTGTTATAAACATCCAAGAGTCACAAACTATCCAGTTGTTAAAAAAAATAAAGTCTGACGGAATGTTTTAGCTAGATGCATTAATTTATTTCGATGTTGGTTAAAACATCATGGCCCACAACTTTAGGTTGTTTTCTCCTATTAAATTTTTAAAAGGTAAGTCATAAAATTAGAGAGAAAAGCTTACCTAAAAGCCACAAAGGGCGAGTTAAACCTATTAATTGAAGTAATTGTTCTATTTAACAACAAACTTAACACTGCTTCTAGCTCCAAAGCAATACATATTCGACAAACCATTAGGTATGACTTGAAATGGCTGGGAATAAGATTTTGTAAGTGTATCCAAAATTCAAATTTCAATGGGCACAAATGTTTTAAGTCCCAGCCATTACATAATTTGCTTTATGATAGCACTGAAAAGTTATGACTGGTATTCCCCTAATGGCTCACAAGGCCTCAAATATTTAGTTGTTTTTAGCAGAAAAGTTGATGGATCCCTGCTATGGAAGCAAAAAGCTGAAGACAGCTACCTATAGCTACTTCATTGAGAATATACAGTAATGAATCTTCAAAGCAAAAATGCAAAAAAAAAACAAAAAAAAACCCTATTCCAAAGACTTAGCTCTTTGTTCACCATTTTAAGAACACCCTTTCCATAAGTGGATTTTAATTTCCAATTTCAATTATGCTACTTTTTTGTTTGAAAGTTTAAGCCCTAAAATAGTTTCTGGCACTACTGATTCAGATATAAAACGTAACTCAAGCTACATTTATACATCCTATTTATAATATTAAAACAAAAGTTGTCCTTCCTCAAATACTTGGGGGGTTTACAACAAGGGCTGCTAGTTTACAATGTACAGGCAGGCTTTTACTTACTTCCTTGGCATCATCTACATTTTCAAAGTATACAAAGGCAAATCCTCTTGAACGTCTAGATTGCTGGTCATATACGATAGACACATCAGCAATGGGGCCATATTTAGAGAATACTTCTCTTAGATCTCTTTCTGTAGTGTACAAGCTCAATCCAAATACTCCAAGACAACAGTTGGGATCAGGATTTGCCTAAAAACAGAAAAATAGATTTTAAACTTTTTAAAAACTTTGCCATAAATCAAATAAAAAAGGAATACTATTACAAATTAGCCAAAAGTGTCATTACAAATAAAAGCAGATAAACAGACTAAATAAACACTTTAAAAATGAATGTGTTACAGTAAGTGCTGCAAGCATGTTTAAGAATGGGTAGAAAGGCACTGGCCAGTTTGGCTCAGTGGTAAGAGTATCGACCCACAGACCGTTAAGATTCCGGTCAAGGGCACGTACCTCCGTTGCAGGCTTGATCACCGGCACCGGTCGAGGCGTGTGCGGAAGGCAACCAGTGGATGTGTCTCTCTCACATCGATGTTTTTCTCCCTCTGTCTCTCCCCCTCCCTTCCACCCTCTCTATAAAACAAAGAAACAAAACAAAAATCAATGGAAAAGATATCCCCAGATGAGGATTAGCTAAAACAAACAAACAAACAAACAGTCAGAAAAGATTACAACAGGAGCAATTTTAATCTTAGAATTAAAAAGAGGGGCTAAGGGTCACATACTATTAAACAACAAACTAACTCTTTGGGGGAGACTGAAGGCAATTGAGTGACTCACTTTCTTGGAATTTATTTTAAGAAATGTTCACATAGCCTGACTTGTGTGGCTCAGTGGTTGAGTGTAGACCCAGGAACCAAGAGGTCACCAGTCAGGGTAACATGCCTGGGTTACAGGCTCCATCCCCAGTAGGGGGGAATGCAGGAGGCAGCCTATTGATGCCCCTGTCATCCATGTTTCTATCTCTATCCCTCACCCTTCCTAACAAGTAATAAAAACTAAGAAGTTCACACATTCATAAAATGTACACACAATCAAACATCATTGTCTCTACAAGCTAGAGAAATAAATGATAAACTAAAAACGCTGAATTAGAATATAGGGCATGCTAGGCTTGATCCTATTTTTAGAAACATGTCAACTATTCACACACACACACACACACACACACACACACACACACACACAAATGAAATCAAAGATGTGCACCAAACTGTTAACAGGTATTAAATATGTTGCTTGTAATCATTATAAAGTGAACCATATCTTGATGACATTCCAGTTGCCATAATGAATTACCCCAAGTTTATTTACTCTAGATTCCATTCCATTCTCAAAACATTCTACAAACCATTTGGATTATATAATGAAATCACAATATAAATACATTAAATGCCATTTCATTTGGAACCTCCTGAAAGACAAGGAAAAAACCTTACTACCTGAAAGAAACTTGCTTACAATTAAATGGGAAAGCGTTATGTAAAAGGTATTAATAACCAACCCAGAAAATGTAAGTAACATTGAGCATAGAATAGATATACATAGATGCTATATTATCTAATGTACTAATATAACAGTAATGCACATGGAGATTTATTTGATGGACTGAATTACAAATGTGACAATACACTAACTTAAATATGAATGATAGTCCAAATAGACCTTACATGGGAGACACCTATTATTTACTTTTTAAAAGATAGCAGTGGAGGGAGAGGGGAAGGGATTTGTTGATCCACTTTATGTATACATTCATTTGTTGATTATTTTTATTATTTGTCCTGATTGGGGATTGAACTCACTACCCTTGGCATATCAGGATGACACTCAAACCAACTAAATTACCTGGCCAGGCTTGGCGGTATCTTTTAAAAACATTACTTCAAAACACTAGAAAGCCTCAAAAAGATAAATCTGTTAATGCTCTCCTGTCAGAATCAGTCCTAACTTAAAAAAGAGAGATAGGACTATTAAAATTAAGTGGTTTTAGACAGTCTATGGCTTCAAAAAACACAGAATATTTTTCATCATACCCGATTCCCGACATGACGTCTGCGAGTAGACATGGGAGAATGACTGTGGCTATGACGCCTCCGATAATCTCGACTGTAAGACCTGCTACGGGATCGTCTATGGGAGCGAGATCGAGATCGTGATCTTGTGTAATGCCTTCGAGAACTTCTTCTGGATCTAGACCTGCAAAACAAAGGCTTAAAGGTCATGACTAAATAGCTGACAAAATATGGCTTTCATTTTTTTTTAAATACTCTAGAGTTACACAATCCAGGCATATACATACTAGCATGATACTAAATGGGTGAGATTGATACTTTTTTTCTGTTCCAATAGTCAATTCAACTGTCAGATAAAATCACCATCATAGTAGCTTCCTCTGCTGTTTTAAAAGCAACCAGTTGCTCTTAACTAGATAGATTGATGTCATGAATAATCATCTAAATCAGGATGGGCACATTGTTGAGAGAGAAAAGGTACGGTTAAATGATGCTTCAAATCAGGCATATAATAGGGCTGTTCTGGTCAAACCTGGATGTATGGTATACTTTTGACCAACAATATAAAAAAAGTACATGGGGAGTTTTACTTTTGCTTTATACATAGATTCAATATAATACTACCCTACACCTATTGATCAAAAATTGCAGTCAATGAAAACCAATGTTCTGCAGTATATTTGGAGTAAGTAGTTTATTTAAACTCAATTCTGAAGAACTGGAACTATTACTAACTTGCCTTTATTTAAAGAAGCTAAGGTCTGGAAAAAGGTTAATCTGCCCAAAACAGGGAAAACGAACAAACAAAAAAAGACAACAACAACAACAAAAAAAAACAGGTAAGAATCAAAGCTTAACTCTAAAACCCAGGCTTTTAATGATTAAACAGTCTTCTGTCTTCTAGAATTTAGGATGAACTTAATTTCTACTATTATACAGGCCAACAAATAATCTAATCCTATCAAAGTTCACACCAATTTCAAAGCTAAGAGCAACATTCTTTCTTACCTAGATTCAGATCTGGACCTGGACTTTGATCTGGAACGTCTGGAATCTTCCTTGGAGCGAGATCTTGCAGGGGTATGCCTTGCAGATTTCCCAGATCCATGAGCACTTCCACTTCTGGAAGCAGAACGGGATTCCTACACGTAGATGTCAAAAGTTTAATTTGTATAATTTCTGGGCAACTTTAAAAACAAATAAGCTGCTGTGAAATAAATGGTGAGGGAAAGCAATCCCCTTCCAAGGTAAGAAAATATAAGTAAGGGCAGGAACTGAATATACCCAGTATATAACAGTTGCATTGCTCCAATTGACATAACTGATCCACTTTCTTCAGAAAGGGGGTCAAAGCCAAGCAGCTGAGTGACTGTCCAAGGACTGTGTTTAGGGAATGTTACTCCATAAAGATTAGGGTGAGAAACAACCTTATTAATAACTATGACTTCTATCCATTATACCTATTTCAATCAAGTTACCATCAATAAAGACAAAACTATGAAATTCATAAAACTTACTTTTAAAATGCTTTTGATTTTTTATTAAGACATTAACTTTTCAAATTATTATTCAGTGGGAAAAGAGAGAAGGACAACCTTTTTCAAGTCCTATAGAAATGTAGAAGCCTAGTGGAAAGCAAGGACCAGCTTGAAGGACACCAGACAGTTAAGACCCTGTTCCAAATAATCATGGTAGGAGGCCTTGGAAGACCCAGAAACAAAGAAACCAGATGGAGCTACAGCAGAAAGATAGTGAATTGTGCAAAGGTAAGAGTAGAGAGTGGCAAAGAACTACTGTTTCCTCAGTTAAATGGAGATGAGCCAGGGCAAACGCAAAGTTAGAAAAGCTATCTAACATACCTATTAAAACCAGAATATTAAATTAGGAGCTTCTATAATCTAGGCTTAGAAAAGGAATCTAGGAATTATATGTAAAACCAAAGTCTAGGTATACTACATACCCATATAGCTTTCCCAATCAAAACTGGGAGTAGCCAGTAGGTAAGTGGCACAAAAAGGAAGATCTCTCTCAGAACAAAACTAACAATGGAATGAATGAATAGGATAATCAGCAGTTTACCAATGGCCAACTAATCAGCAGAAAAGGCATACATATACAGGTAATAATGGAACCAGAGAAACATTCTGCCTGATGAAGAAGCAGAAAACTGGATAAAGAGAACACCCACACTTACACCACTGATAGCTAAGACATCAGCAAAGATGACGACCTTTTTTCAAGTTACCAAATGAAATGTTAGGCAAATTAAAAGGCATAAGTAAAGTTCAGTGAGTTTTTTCCACCCAAGATAGGAAAAAAATGGTCAGATTCAAAAGGAACCAACATTACTGTGGAAGAAAGAATGGATGCTGAAGCTGCTGGATAAAAGTTAGGGACCTCTCTGTGTGGTAGACCTTTAGAATATCCTGACTAATCTTGAAAAAATAGAACAGGACTATTTTTAAATTACAGCCTCAAACATTTTAGACTATGTTCTAGATTTACAGCACAATAGAGAAAATTTGGAGAATCCTTCCTATGATATCCAGAGAAATTGATATACAATGATGAGACAAATATAGTACTTTTGGACAAAGTAATTTTAAAAATTGGAGGCTTAGTTTCTACCACAGGCAAAATCTAATCTAGAAGATAGTAATAAAGACCCAAAAGTTACTAAACGCATTTGTTTACTTCACCACCACAATGACTATGTCATGGAATAATTATAACCTTTAACAGAAACCAAAGAAAACTTGCTCTGGAAGGGAACAAGAGCTAAAAAGATTATCAACAAAGTTGTGCAGTTAATTGAAACCAGCCAGCATAGAGATCTGAGTAGAGAGGGTAAAGATTCCCGTTCTTTAAAAAGCCTCTTGCTTTATTAAGCAGAACAGCCTTCTAAGCCACAGAGATTTCTCCAATGAAATTCTAACAGATCAAGAATTTTAAGAAATCATGCAGCCTCTGAAACTACCTGGCTATTATTTCTTTAACCAGGAAAAAGAGAAACACCACAATGCAAAAATTTTCCTTTCTATATTGACATTTGGTTTAACATCTCAACAATGCCTGCCTGCACCAACTGTCCTCACCAGGAACATCCTTAAAAAGGGTAAGCCTCTTTATAGTTATGTTGGCCATTAGCTGGTTTTGGAAATTAATGCAAGGAAATTTAGCCTGTCTAGAAGAAATGAGATCTAAAATTAAATTATTAGCCCAATCTAAAAGCATATAGTTAACGTTAAACCTTAATCCACAGACAAATCTGTAAAACCAGCTGGGAAAACCCTCTACACAAGGAAAATGTCAGTCTACTCTCAGCTGACAAACAAGTGTCAACATTAAATCCTACCAAAAGAAGCACTACTCTGAATATTTGTACCTTAAGGAGAAAAATCATAAAACTAAGATGAACATACTTAAAGAGAAAAATTCCCTGAAAAAGTCTTGAAGAATTCAGTTATGAACTGGATGTCTCATAGTAACATACAACCCACAGGAAACACACCAGGAAAGAAGTCAGCCTTACAACAAAACATCTTATTCTCATCTTCCTATTCTGAGAAGGTAGTAGCTTAGAAAATCTTTTGAAAGGTGACAGAAGTGGGAATAACCATTCAATTGCTAGGTTTCTCCTGTATTATTTAAAAGACTGGATGTAGTAATTAGATTTAAAACTGGCTCTTGTAGACCTACATAGCATTTAAAAACGTAAGTCTCCTATCTGGAGTTGATTTTAATTATTGTCCAGTGTTGGGTATCTTTATTTCTTAAAAGCACCATACATGTTTATGATGGTAGTTAAGTCTAACTGACTTAGCCAACCTCTGAAGTGTTATGCATTCTACCTGTTTGTTTTTTCTCGACAAAGACATCTTCCTGGAACTTTGTGCTATCTCTACTTCATCTCCACCCCACATTCCTCACATTAATCAGCCTTACCTTACTGCCCAGGTCAAGAGACCTGCCCCTTCACCCCCAATGGTAAACAAAATACTTTAATGGATGAGATGGTCTAATACAGTGGTTGGGCAAACTCATTAGTCAGCAGAGCCAATTATCAACAGTACCACGATTGAAATTTCAGAGCAGAAAACAGACTTCTGCGCACGGGTCACGAAGTTTCAATCGCACTGTACATGTGCACCTGCACGTGGTGTTTTGTGGAAGAGTCATACTCAAGCGGCCAACTAGTTGCAGTTTGCCGACCACTGGTCTAATATCAATGTTTATTTTTGCCCTTTATCTACCTTGGGCCATTTAATTAAACCCTAAACTGCCTACTTCCCCCCCACCCCGTCCCGACTAAGTTTTTTTCACTTTTAGACCTCAAGAACCTTTCTGTCTCCTAATAAAAGAATCCAGAGGCTTGAATAGAAATATCCACTCGCATCACTTTCACCTCAACTCTCTGCCTATTTTTAAGTAATTCAGGATTCAGTTACTTCAATTTTCTTCTCCTTGCAAAATACAGAAATAGCAATACTATTTAAAAAAAGGCCAATTTACATTGATAGGCCCCAATATCTCAGAAAATGGGATCCCTTTAGAAATGCATCTTAAACCACTTTTTCCATGAGCAATAGTAGATCCAACTCCGAGAAGTTTTTTTTTTTAAGTTGTAGTTCAATTTACTGGGGTATGATTGGTTAATAGTTAATATAGGAAAAGTTTAGTGTGTGTGTTTTTCAGGTCAGAAGGAGAAGTGATAACCTTGGCTTCTCCAATAGGGTAGAAACAGAAGATAGCTGTTGATGGGCTACCAGTTAATATTACTTTGATGTGTACTTGTTCCATCCACTGAAGGCAACATTACAATCATCTGACTCTTCTATTCAGCTACAACAAAACATACAGAAAAGAAAATGACAGAACTTTTAGATTTATTCTCCCATAAGTGGTGGGAGTGGAGAACCAGAAGAAAGCTACGTTATAAACCCATACCTCTTATATCATTATAATAGCTAAGTGTTAATAGCAGAAAATGAGAAAAAGAAATAAAGCTGATTTTGGAATGAAGCACCTGCTACTACTGCCATTTTGAGTTAGATATCTTGTTCACTTTTATGTGTGACCCACCTTATTCTAAGGGAAGTCACGGTATTTTAAGCAGTAAACCTTGTCATTCAGCTGGAATAAGCATTAAACAGAAAAGAATTAAGAATCATCCTTGTGAATTTAGCACACATGCATCTTAAAGTTAGGACCTAAGTGGTCATAGCTTTCCACTATTGCCATCTGTAAATAAATTTATGTTTTCATAAATGCTAAAAAAGTATCCTGTTCAATGCTTTGCTTGGATTTTGAAGGCTTGATTCTATAACCACTCTCCAGACATTCTTTAGGAGAGGGAAATTATGAGGAAGAAGCTATTCCTATGAAAGAAAAATAAACTTTTTTGCATACTCAAACCCGAAAACCTACTTTTGCCCCACCCTGTGTATTTGCTTAGTACTTAAGATAGGGGTCAGTGCATAGTAAAAGCCCAGGGGGGTGGCAGAGACCACCAGTTCCAACTCTGGAGGTACTTATCCATGTCCCTAGGAGCAGCAATTAGAAAGACGAAAAAATCTAGAGGAAACAACATGACGTCAACTGTTACCCATGCTGGAAAGCTCATTCCTGCCTGATATTTGACTACAAAGGGTTATTTTTTTTAAGTCGCATTTCAATATAATTTGACTAAGAAGTTAAAATTAGAATTACCTAATTTAAACGTTCCCCCTGGAAGGCACTTCTTTACCCTGTATATATTTTCTTCTATTAAACAAATAATGCATGCATGTTTAGCAAAATATACAGGGACACATAAACAGACTAGTAATTACTTAGCGTAGTGCTTTCTGATTCCAGATTACTTCTTATCTTAACTTCATTTTTATTTCTTTTCTTCATTCTTCCGTTTCAAATTCTGACTTCTTTCATCTTCCCCACTTCACACAAATTGCTCAATATTCTACAAGTGGGACTTCTGGTCTGATAATTAGCATGCATTCTTTAATTTTTTCAAATTTCAGCTTCACTTATTCCTGAGCTTCAAATACTCATTTATAAAACTTGTCAAATGACGACTTCCGCATTTTCCTTCTTCAACATTAACCTTAATAGAAAAAGAACAGGATGAAGAATATTTTAAAACTCCAGGATAAAATCCAGTGCCAAAACTGAAACTAGAAAAAAAAATCCCGTTTTGGATTTTAAAAATAATTAAAAACACCTAGAATATGCAGCTCAAAAACCTGAAACTATAGTCTCCTGCTGGTTCTAAAATATATATGGTAATCAATCTCATTTGTCATGCTTAGTTGAATATGAAGTGCGCTACTGAACATTTACTGTTCATCTAACATTTTAAGATTATATTTCACACTTCTTATTTTATCCATCAATAGAAAATGTTAAGTGTCAAAAGCACAACTCTAGTCAAAAAGTGACATGTAAATACAAAAGTGCAAGAAAGGAAAGCATGAACAATTCATTTGTACAATGATGACAGGGCTCAGGGTAGATTTACAAATTGTGACTTGTCTTATAAGGTCAAGAAATGTATTTAATGTCACACATTTTTGTACCATAGGTCTAAAGAGCTCTATAGAAAGACAATGTCAGGGAATCTGAAAATAATTTAGACTGTATTTAAGTGTTCAACCTACCCCTAGAAAACTGCTCTAGAAAGTTTTTATATTCTGAATGGTCCAATTGCTAAATTTAGAACTAAAACCAAGCCAGCCAACTACTACATTCAAGTAGCTATGAAGGAAAGCATAACAAATTATAGTGCAACATTGGTATTTTCAAATACTGTTGTAAAATTCCCCCCTTCTCAATAAACAAATATTAAAATCTCCTGCAATCCAAAGGAGAAATCTTATTTTTAAAGGTGGCAAATGGGAAAAAGTATAGCTCACCTCAAGTTACTAAAAATATTTAACATCAATATGCTAATGCCTATTCAACACCCTAACCAAAATACTGCCTTTATAAAACACCCTAATTTTCCTGCATTTCATCTTATGTCTTGTTTCACTGTCAACAATTTCCTCTCCTACTTTTATTTTCTTTTTGAAAAAAATAAAGCTTAAAAAACCCCCCACAAAAAACCTTTATATCTGGGCATAAAGACTGCCATGGTAATTTGTGGAAGTGCTATCTTTTCTAAGAAAGTATGCCTAATTTCATATCGTTTTAAAAAGTCAAGTATTCTTCACTTAAAACAGGAAAAATTTTAAATTAGGTTTTTATTTAAGGGAGTCACAGTAATTAGTTTTCTTTTAGTATCCATCACTAAAATGTAATGGGAACTGTTTGCTAGCATTACAAATGTAATCGTGGAATCAGAATGCCCAAGCAGGTTTCCTCTTAGGGCTCCTCTAAAGAGTATGTATAGACACAGGACTTGGATGCAGAAGATACTGGAATGGAGGCCAAAGCTCTAGATATCACAACTTTTCAATATGGATGCCTTCCTGCTGTTATTACTCCTTCCCAACCTCTCCTCTTCTTTTGTATTTTAACTACAAAATACACTACTAAATAACGTAAATAAGAGGTTTATTTCAACTTAGCTACCAGAAGATCAACTATTAACATTAACCTAATTACTTGAAGAGAGCCTACTTAGAAATAAGCAGAAACTTGTCCCATCCTGTCAAAAATTTTTCTGTTAAAACGATTCTAGAGGTTACAAGTGGAATTCATATAACATTAAAAATGTGCAAACCTATTAGGCTGATTGCAAGGGTAATATTTTAAAAATTGGGAGGGAGCAAATCCTGCCATTATGATCAATTCTCTTATCACTATAAGGACTATTTAATCTTTTTTTTTTGCAGCCATTCTACCAGAATATTGGGTAGATAGAAAAATACTCAAACTGAGAATATACTCTTAAAAAAAACCACTACAATATTTGACACACCTCCATCAGTTTTCAGTCCATGATTTTGAAAGATCTCTTGCAAAAACAGTACTCTAAAATTTACATTCATAAAACATTCAGTTCTTTCCAGCAAAAGCAAGTTTAAGTATGACTTTTGACTTCCAGAAGACTACCTAGTCTTCATCTATCAGGTAAAAGCACAAAAATCAGTGCACAAGACGGGGCTTCATCTCATGCTATATTAGACCATCTATGTTGATGAAAGTAATCTGGAAATAACTCCTAAAATCCAATTCAGAGCAAAGATTTGGGGTAACTTGAAGACTAACTTGCTGTAGCGAAGAACGCTTCTGGCTTGCAGCTCAAAAACTGACAATACCTAATTCCATGTGGCTCATACCACCCAGAACTAACCTTGGTAAAACACGTATTTCCTAAACACCAATCACCACCCCCCATCACTATACACTGTGAGATAATACAATTTATGTATAAAAACGGATTAGCAAAAGACACAGTGCTAAAGTGCAAAGATACAGAACTGTAGTTCGGTACTCTTGGGCAAAAACGTCACCTATAAAAATGTTAATCACTTAGATTTGGGGTTTTACCAGCCATAAATGGGAACTGGATGTACAAGGGGAATTCCATGTAACGTATCTCTCACCATCTGAATTCCTCTCCATTCCAAAGCCCACCCCCCAACCAGTATTACTTACCTTATCACTTGGAATTTCAGTTTCACAATGTCACTTCCTAATTTCAGACACTATCCATATTAAAATACTGTACTCTTAGATAACCTGGTTTCTTCAAGAGAATCATACCTAACCACTCACTATGAAACAATTTCCTCCCACTCCACAAATTCAATCCTTTATTTAAGGAAGTTGGAGCAAAGGCTACAATTTTCTAAAAAAGAATTAGATTGAGAGGTTTCAATTATAAAAATTAGAATTTGGGGCTAAAAGCAAAGAATACACAAAGAATTATAAACAGAAACAATGCAGAATCTCTGAAGGACGGCTTGATGTGATGGTATCCAGACACTATTCATGTCTCACAAAAGATTGAAGATGAAGTACCTATATTGCAAATCCGTCTACAAAAATAGCCAATATTCTACCAAATGTGACATAACTGTTAAGAGTGCCTCTTATGGCAAAGATGTCAGACACTTTGCAGAAAAAAAAAAGTTTGCAGGCAAGTTTTGAAAATTCTGGAGTTTAATATGGAGACCATAAATTTTTTAACTTTTGCATAGGTTTGGCCAGATTAGGGACCTCAACTCTAATTAGACACACATTTCTTGTAATCAACTTCGACACAAAGTCCCACGTAAAGGTAAAAGGTAGGTTCTGCCATGAAAGTGTGACACGAACCACAAATATTCAAGAACACATCCAATATACACATTTAAAACAAGACAAAGAGATACACTAAATCAGTTTTAAGAGGATAATTTATTACTGCATACACATAACATTTCTATTTAGAAGAGGAACAACTTCCAATGTCTAAAGGATTAGGGGCAAAAAAATTCCTGGAGTTACTTTGGAGTTTGAGAGATTAGAGATTTATATAAACAAGGGGTGAGATTACAGAGGAATTGAGGTTTGTATGAGCGATTTATTTACATGATCGGTTTGGAATGTTTGAGAGCCTAGAATGAAATGAAAAGTAATTTTTCAGGCTCCACAAAGATACAGGCATGTCCAAGATTACTGCCCTGAAAGCAACTTTTTCACTGCTTTCAGGGACGTTCAAAAGCAAGTTTTTTACTAATCAGAACGGGCTCTTCTACCTCCCTAGCTCTTTTTATGGTAATTTAACTGTTCCACTGACCTTTATGACTTGCCAGCATTCTTTGGGAGGCCAAACACATGTTTTAGGTCTATTCTAACAACCCCAGGTTCCAAACACCACCAGTTGGAAAGCAAACATACAAAACACCAAACCAAACAAAATGGAAGTATCCCACAACTTCAAGTTTAGAAATGTCTCCAGGAAAAGTCATGACTGCTGGCTGAGGAGAAACCTTTTTCTTCTAATTCTATGTAATAGCATTATGGAAAACACTAGGATGTATAGAAGAAAATCTGCCTGCTTCAAAAAAATTCTAATTAATGAGAACTCTTCAGCTGCCTCAAACCTGGACCTAACCACAAGTTTCTCTTATGTAAAACATACTTGTTTTCTTTTAGGCAAATTTTCATCTCCATAAACTCACGATCCGAGTAACTTCCAGGAATATTCAACTAAGCTAGTCAGAAACCAGTCATTTTGTAGTCCCTACACAGTGCAAAAGTACCCAGTAATTGTTTTATAACTGAATACTAAAAATTGTCATTTGCTTTCCAGGCCAAATACCAACGACTGGTTTCCAAAGTATATTCAACTAGTAGAAACTGGAAGTCACAACTGTCACAATTTGTGAGCCCAATTCAAACTTTCTAACCCCACAAAACATTCACCTGAATGTATGAAAAGACCTTATCAGTTCAAGCCAAATCAAACATATTTGGCTCCAATGTTACAGTTAAGTTCACTAATGTGCTAGGAGCCAAGATATTTTTAAACCACCTCGAATCTGTTTTTACACGCGTCTGCTAAGGTAATTTGAGTAGATTTACCTGACAATTAGAATTATTTTAAGGTGGCTCTACTAAAAAAGGGGGAAGAAAACCTGAAGTAACAGACTATAAAAACACCCACCTCATTTATGTCAAGTTAAAAAATCAAGTTCTATGGTGCTTTTTACCGTTCTTCTAACTAATTCTCCTGAATCTCCAAACATGCAAGACGCTGGCAAGCCTGGCATTGTTGCATCCTCATTAGAGCCTACACCCCGCCACCAACCGGTATAACGTGCCGTTTAAAACCTGGGAACTGTTTTTATTCCTGAAATCTAATTAACCCGCACCGAACTCCATCGGGGAGGTGGAAACTTAAAAAAAAAGAAAAAATTCTGTGGGCAGGTGCAAGTGGCCCACAGAATTAGAATGCCTCGAAACAAAGGAAGTAACGGCGCCATAAATGGTCGTTGCCCGCCAGCTTGTCGTACACCAAAGTATCTACTCCATAAAACAAGAGAGCGGTGAGAGATCCCGCGGCCTCTTCTATTGGCATCCGCACTCTGATAACGAGCTTTGGTTCGAAAGCCCTGTCGGCACCAAATAAAAGCGCTCCGTTTAGGCCTAACACGAAGCCCGCGCGCAACCTCCTCACATTAACGGGCCCGGGACCTAGCCTGCCGCCGGTTAGCTCTCCCGTCCTGAAACGAGCCCGAGGGCCCACTGGGTTCCATCCTTTGGCCGGGGGTGGGGCGGGGCTTATTCATAAGATGATCCTTTCTCAATTCAAACACCGGGTGAGAGTCCCCACAGAACGTGCTTTTCTTTTTCTAAACCAAGTAGCCCCGTGAGGCGCGGGGCGGCCCGCGTGGACTCGCGGCTCTGCCGCCATTTTGTGCCTCTGGCAGCGCGCCCAGCCCGCCAGCCCAAGATGGCGGCGGCAAGGCCTCGCAGGAGAGCAACGGCGAAATAAGACACTGCACCCCTCCCCCAACACCGAGGGGACGCAGCGGCCATTTTAATCCCCCCTTCTAACAGAAAAAAACGGCCGACTCGGGTCCCAGGCCACAGAAACCTGCCTCTCTGGCCTTCTTCACGTATAAAAACACTATTCACAAACGCTTTTTCAATCCGACTCCTCTCCTCCCGGCCTCACTTCGGAGCCGAGATCGCCCACCGCCCTGTCCGAGGCCGGCGGGCCTCGAAAGAGATGCAAGAAGCTGGGACCACACAGCCGCCCCCCCCTGTAGCACCTCCACGTACCCGCTCGCCGTAGTTCTGCTCGCCGCTGTCGCTCATGACTCCGAGCTGCTGCTGCTGCTGCTGCCGCCTCCGGCGCTCGGCTCGATGTCCTTCCACCGAAGCTGCCAACCTTTTGCACCTTCTTTACAAAGGTCCGGCCGCAGCCCGTCAGCACCCTCAGCCACGCCGCTGAGAACCCAACCGCTCCGCACCGCTGCCACACGGGCTCTAAGTCTCGCGGATGTGACGCAGCGTCTTTAGCCCGGCTCCGCCCCCTCTCAAAACGCGCGCTTTCTGGGCCCCGCCCCTCGGCGCTCGAGTCCTTTCCCCGCAGAAGCGCGACTCGACTCGGATATGACGTAACGCCGCCTTTCGTGGGGCCCCGCCCCCTCCTCTGTCTCGGCGAGGCGGGAAAGTAAGCCCGCCGGTTGGCGCCCGTGGTGGTCGCCGCCACAGGCTGTGGTGCCACCGGTAACGCCAGACGCCTTTCTGGAACTTTACGGGGAAATCGTCATCGTCAGAGGAAGGAAGCGGGGAGATATCCACCGTTTCTCCTACCTTTCATTTCTTTCTTCTGCTTTATTCATTTCTATTTTTGTGCCTTCTTTAGGGCAGATATCCGTGTAGTGGGTTCTCTTTATTTTGCATTTATTTAGCCTTAGTTGTGGATCTCTCTTTGTTAAATAACGTCCATTTAAGCACGTATGAAATGCCAAAGCACTTTCCTAGATCTTGATGCGCTGACGTCAGACGATCCGAAGAAGCCGGAAAACCATGCTGTTGCGTGCCAGCGGCGTGTTCAGCTATAGAAGATTAAGTGTTCCGTCACCCGCCTTCCCAGGGTCTCGGTCACCTGGGTCAACTGTGAACATGTTCAATGGAGAATTCCATAAATGAGAACTTTAATTGCGCGCCATTCTGAGTGGCAGGATTAAACCTCATAGCGTCCTTCTCCGTGCAGCCTGGGGCGCGAATCACAGCGGTGTCCCCTCCCTCCAGGCTGTTTCCTCCCAGCGCTGCTGTGTTCCAGGAACCTTTGTGTTACTTAACAGTGGCCCCAAAATGCAAGATAGTGACGCTGCCAAAAAAGAAAGAAAGAAAAAGAAAGGAAGGAAAGGCCCTAAAGTGCTTCCTTTAAGTGAAAAGATGCGCACAGTACAATAAAATATTTGAGAGACACCGCTTTGACATAACTTCTATTACAGTATAGTGTTTCCCTTGTTCTCTAGTATCAGTTATTGGTGCCAATCTCTTGCTTTGCCTGAGTTATAAATGAGACTTTGCCACGGTTGTGTGGGTATGGGGGAAAGAGGTATAGAGAGCGAGTAGTGGTATCTGTGGTTTCAGGCATCCACTAGAGGTCATGGACGCATCCCCTGCGGATGGGGAGGCGGGGACTACGATAGCGGACAGAGCCAGACAGAAGTTGAGTCCTCTCTGTACCTGTTGTTTCCTCATCTTTTAAAGTAAATCATGGTACTGGACTGGTGAAGTACTTTGATACCGGTTTACAATATATACAAACAACTATATTGAGACGTAATGCACATACCATGCAAAACTCCCATTTAAAGTATACAGTTCAAAATGGCTTTTATTATATAGACAAAATTGTGCAACCATTACCACAATCAATTTTAGAACAGCTTCATTGCCCCTAAAAGGACACCGGTACTCAATAATAGTCATTGCTAATCTCCCTCCTCACTCTAAGGAATCTCATATCTACTTTGTCTCTATAGTTTTGCCTATTCTGGACATCCTATATGATAAAGAGCTGATATGCAAATGGACATCCTGTCCTTGGGCCCTCCTGCCCTTAAGCCCTCACACCCTGGTGCTGGGCTGGGAGGCCTGAGGCTGCGGGGCTTGACAGGGGTGGGGCTGGCCAAGTGGGGTGTGTGCACGTTGGGGGGGGGGACTTGACTCTGGGTCCCTCAGCCCACCCCAGACTTTGACAGGAGGGAGATTTTCATATACATTTTACTAATTTTCTTTCATCTCTGACACTTCTATTATGGAGGAGGGGCAAATCGCAATATTAAAATATTTCCTCTAATTGATTCCCTTTTATTTTTTATTTATTTTTAAAAATATATTTTATTGATTTTTTTACAGAGAGGAAGGGAGAGGGATAGAGAGCTAGAAACATCAATGAGAGAGAAACATCGATCAGCTGCCTCTTGCACACTCCCCGCAGGGGATGTGCCCGCAACCAAAGTACATGCCCTTGACCAGAATCAAACCTGGGACCTTTTCAGTTCTCAGGCCAACACTCTTATTCACTGAGCCAAAGCAGTTAGGGCTAATTAATTCCCTTTTAATGTGCATGAATTTTATGCACTGAGCCACTAGTTTCATATAAATGGGATCATATGAAATCCTTTGTGACTGGTTCTTAAACTTAACATTTTTAAGGTTCATTCATGTTGTAGTATCTATCAGTATTTTATTCCTTTTCTTTTAAAATGTTTATTATTTTAAATTTATTTTTATTGTTGAAAGAATTGCAGATGTCTTCTTTCCCTCCCTGGGGTTCCCCTTCACCCTGCTCTGGCCCCTTCCCAGGCACTCACTGCACTATCTGTGTCCATGGGTTCTGCATATATGCATATACATTTTTTGGTTAATCTCTCCCTCAACCCCCTTCCCTCTGAGACCCGTCAGTGTTTTGCATGCTTCTATGTCTCTGGATCTATTTTGTCAGTTTATTTTGTTCATTAAACTAATATATATAAGCGACATCATGTGATACTTGGCTTTCTCTGACTGGCTTATTTCCCTTAGCATAATACCCTCCAGGTTCCTCCATGCTGTCTCAAATAGTTAACATTCTTCTTAGGCAGTTTGGCTCAGTGGATAGAGCATTGGCCTATGAACTGAAAGGTCCCAGGTTCATTTCTGGTCAAGGACACATGCCCGGGTTGTGGACTTGATACCTAGTGAGGATTTGCAGGAGGCAGCCAATCCATGAGTCTCTCTCATCTTGGACGTTTTTATCTCTCTCTCCCTCCTCTCTGAAATCAATAAAAATATATTTAAAAAGAACAGTTTATATTCAATATTAGTTTCAGTTATACAGCATAGTGATTAGACAATCATAAACGTTACAAAGTGTTCCCCGGATATTATCCAGTACTCAACTGGCATCATACATAGTTATTATAATATTATTGACTCCGTTCTTTATGTTGTACTATACATCATGACTATTTTGTAACTACCAAGTTTTACTTTTTAAAAAATTGTTTAAAGTATTACATATGTCTCCTTCCCCTCCCCCATTGACCCTCCCCAGTCACTCCCACCCCCGAGGGCATGTCCCATTGGCCTAGTGTCTGTGTCCATTGGTTATGCTAATATGCATGCATACAAGTCCTTTGGTTGACCTCTAATTCCCCCCACACCTCCACTCCCCTGCCATTTGTCTCTGGATCTATTTTTGTTCATCTGTTTATGTTTATCATTATATCCCACATATGAGTGAGATCATGCAATATTTATGTTTCTCTGCCTGGCTTATTTCGCTTAGCTTAATGCACTCCAATTCCATCTATGCTATTGCAAATGGTAAAAGTTCCTTCTTTTTTATAGCAGTGTAGTATTCCATTGTGTACATGTACCACTGCTTTCTAATCCACTTATCTGCTGATGGGCATTTAGGCTCTTTCCAAATCTTAGCTATTGTAAATTGTGCTTCGATGAACATAGGGATGCATATATCCTTTCTGATTGGTGTTTATGGTTTCTTGAGATACAGTCCTAAAAGTGGGATTACTGAGTCAAATGGGAGTTCCTGTGAGAACCCCTTTCACATCCTGCGTGGTTCAGGGTTCCGGATCAGGGTTCGGGTTCTGGAGAAGGCCGCACACAAATGAAAAGAGATTAGAAAAGTATTAATTTGGGAATATTGGGGGCCAGGCGGGTCCCCACCTTTAGTGGGAGGACTACACACTGGCCTTGCTATCCCTTTTACTATGGGATTCACCGATAGCCTTTAGGCAGGAAATTCCAATAACAAAAATACGTACCTAAGAAAACAGAGGTGGAGGCTGTTTCAGCTAACAATGTTTCAACTAAACAGTGAGTGGTTAGAGCAATTACAGTTGTTGACCAACCTTCCAGGTTTCCTGTCCAGATCTTTCTATTAGTGAGACAAGTTCCATTTTTAACTTTTTGAGGAAACTCCGTGCTGTCTTATACAAATGGCTGCACCAGTCTGCATTTCCACCAGCAGTGCACAAGGGTTCCTTTTTCTCCACATCTTCACCAGCACTTGACGTTTGTTGATTTGTTGATGACAATCACTCTGACAAGTGTGAGATGGTATCTCATTGTTTTGATTTGCATTTCTCAGATGATTAGTGACTTTGAGAATGTTCTCATATATCTCTCGGCCTTCTGTATGTCCTCTTTCAAGAAGTGTCTATTTAGGTTCTTGACCCATTTTTTGATTGAATTGTTTATCTTTTATTAAGTTGAATGACTTCTCTGTAAATTTTGGAGATTAAACCTTTGTTGGATATAACATTGGCAAATATGTTCTCCCATGCAGTGGGCTTTTTTTTTTTTTTTTAATGGTTTCTTTTTCTGTGCAGAAGCTTTTTATTTTGATGTAGTCCTATTTATTTATTTTCTCTTTATTTTCCATTGCCCTAGGAGCTGTATTGGTAAAGATATTCCTACGACACATGCCTGCTATTTTGGTGCCCGTGGATTCTTCTAAGATTTTTGTGTCTTTCCATCTTACATTTAAATCCGTTAGCCATTTTGAGTTTGTTTTTCTGTATGGTGTAAGTTGGTGATCTAATTTCATTTTTTTTGCATGTATCTGTCCAATTTTCCCAACACCATTTATTGAAGAAACTGTCTTAACTCCATTTTATGCTGTTGCCTTCTTTGTCAAATATTAATTGAGCATAATGTCTTGGGTCAATTTCTGGGTTCTCTGTTCTGTTCCATTGGTCTAGATGTGTGTTCTTGTGCCAGTACCAGGCAGTTTTAAGAACCATGGCTTGGTAATATAGCTTGATATCTGGTATGGTGATCCCTCCAACTTTATTCTTCTTTTTCACATTTGCTGTGGCTATTCAGGGTCTTTTTTTTATTCCATATGAATTTTTGGAGAGTTTGTTCTAGGTCTTTGAAATATGACTTTGGTATTTTAATATGACTTTGGTATTTGAATTTGTAGATTGCTTTGGGTAGTATGGACATTTTAGTGATGTTGATTCTACCAATCCATGAACATGGTATGTTCTTCCATTTGTTCATATCTTCTATCTCTTTTTTTAATATCCTGTAGTTTTCTGAGTATAAGTCTTTTATCTCCTTAGTTAAGTTTATTCCTAGGTATCTTAATTCTTTTGGTACAATGGTAAGTAAGATTGTTTTTTTAGTTTCTCTATCTGTGAGGTCATTATCTTATAAAATAAAAACCTAATATATTAAATGACTGGTCATCTGATCATTCATTCTACCAATCAATGCTAATGATATGCTAAGGCCACTGAAATACTTACTATGATGTGCACTGACCACCAGATGCAGATACTCTGACTGGTAGGTTAGCTTGCTGCTGGGGTCTGACCAATCAGGACTGAACAAGACTGGCCGGACACACCTTGGAGCCCTCCCACAACCCTGCCCTTGCTGGCCAACCTTCAGTGTCCCTCCTGGTTCCAATCCTGCACTGGTGGGGTCCCTTGGCCTGGCCTGCGCCTCTCGAAATCTGGGACCCCTCAAGGGATGTCAGAGAGCCAGTTTCGGCCCAATCCCATAGGCCAGGCTGAGGGACCCCACTGGTGCATGAATTTATGCACTGGGCCTCTAGTTGGTGTATAAAAAGGCCATAGATTTCTGAGTGTTAATTTTGCATCCTGCTACATTGCCGAATTCATTTATTATGTCTACTAGTTTTCTGATGGAATCTTTAGGGGTTGCTATGTACAGTATCATGTCACCTGTAAGTAAGGACAGTTTTACTTATTGTTTTCCAATTTGGGTGCCTTTTATTTCTTCTTCTTGTCCGATAGGTATGGTTAGCACTTCCAGTACTATATCGAATGGCGTGGTCAAAGTGGGCATTCCTGTCTTGTTTCTGTTCTTAGGGGAAATGGATTTAGTTTTTGCCCATTGAGTATGATGTTGGCTGTAGGTTTATCATGTAGGTTGTATTATGTTGAGGTTTTATCCCTCTATTCCCACTTTGCTGAGAGTTTTTATCAAGAAAGGGTGTTGGATTCTGTCAAATACTTTTTCTGCATAGGCTGATATGATTATGTGATTTTTGTTTCTCAATTTGTTTTATTTGATCTATCACATTTATTGATTTGCAGATATTGTACCATCAATGCATCCCTAAAATATATCTCACTTGGTCATTGCGTATGATCTTTCTAATGTAATGCTGGATCCAATTTGCTAGAATTTTGTTGAGGATTTTAGCATCTATGTTCATCAAGGATATTGACCTGTAGTTCTTTTTTTTTTATGGTATATTTATCTGGTTTTGGAATTAGGGCAAAGCTGGCTTCATAGAAAGAGCTTGGAAGTGTGCATTCCTCTTGAATTTTTTGGAATAGTTGGAGGAGGATAGGTTTTAGTTCTTTCAATGCTTGGTAGAACTCCCCTGTAAAGAGTCTGGACCAAGGCTTTTGTTTGCTGGAAGATTTTTGATTACTGCTTCAATTTCTTTGGTAGTTATCAGCCTATTCAAGTTTTTTTATTCTTCTTGATTGAGTTTTGGGAGCTTGTATTTTTGTAAGAATATGGTCATTTAATCTAGACTGCCTCGATTGATAGAATAGAGTTGTTAAAAAGTATTGTTTCATAAACCTTTGTATTTCTGTGGGATTGGTTGTTACTTCATCTCTTTCATTTCTGATTTTATTTATTTGGGCCCTCTCTCTTTGCTTCTCAGTGAGCCTGGCTAGAGGTTCATCAATCTTATGTATCCTTTCAAAGAACCAGCTCTTAGTTTTGTTTATCTTTTGTAATTTTTTTTTGTCTCTATGTTGTTTATTTCTGCTCTGATCTTTATCATTTCCTTCCTTCTGCTTATGCTGGCTTTTCTGGTTGCCTTCTTTCTAACTCTGAGTTGTAGGGTTAGATAATTTATTGCTATTTTTTCTTGTTTTTTGAGGTAGGCCTGCAGAGCTATGAACTTCCCTCTGAAGTCTGCTTTTCTAGATTTTGTATTGTTGCATTTTCATTGTCATTTGTTGCCATGATGCTTTTTATTTCTTCTTTAATCTCTCTGATAACAGTCATTGTTTAATAGCATGTTATTTAGCCTCCAAGTGTTTGATTATTTAATTGTTTTTATTGTAGTGGATTTCTAATTTTATGCCATTGTGATCTGAGAAGATGCTTGATATGATTTCTGTCTTTTTGAATTTGAAGAAACTTTGCTCGTGTCTCAACATGTAGTATATCTTTGAAAATGACCCATGGGCACTTGAGAAGAATGTATATTCTGTGGCTTTGGGATGAAATGTTCTGAAGATGTCAATTAATTCCATCTGATCTAGTGAGTCATTTAGAATTGCTGTTTCTTTGCTGATTTTTATTTAGAGGATTTATACAGTGGTGTCAGTGGGGCAGTAAAGTCCCCTACTATGAGTGTATTGCTGTGGATATCTACCTTGATATCTTACAGAAGTTTTTTTATATATATTTGTGTGCCCCTTTATTGGATGCATATATGTTTATCAGGGTATCTTCTTTTTGAATTGCTCCCTTTGGTATAGTGAAGTGGCTTTCCTTGTCTCTTGTTATAGTCTTCACTTTGGGGTCTAATTTGTCAGATATAAGTATTGCTACCCAGTTTTTTTTTTTTCCATTTCCATTTGCCCGAAAAAATTTTTCCATCCCTTCACTAATAGTCTGTGTGAGTCTTTTGTTCTAAGGTGTGTCCTTTAGACAGCATATACATGGATCAGGTGTTCTTATCCATTCAGCTACCCTATGTCTTTTGATTGGGACGTTTAATCCATTTACAGTTACAGTTATTTTTTGATAGGTAGCTGAATGTATAAGAATATGTCCATTTCATCTAGACTGTCTTCCTTTCCCTGCTGCACTCAACTTATTTGTTGCCATTTTTATATTTTATGCTTGTGTTCCTTCTTCCCTTCATATTTCTTCTTTTTAGAGCAGACCCTTTAGTGTTTATTGTATTGCTGGCTTGGTGGTAATAAAGTCCTTTAGCCCTTTTTTGTCTCTGAGCTCCTGATTTCACCTTCAATTTTGAATGATAGCCTTACTGGGTATAGTATTCTTGGATTCAGACCCTTGCTTTGCATGACTTTGTATATTTCATTCTATTCCCTTCTGGCCTGATGCATTTCTTTTTTCTTTAAATATATTTTATTGTTTTTTTACAGAGAGGGAGGAAGAGGAACAGAGAGCCAGAAACATCAATGAGAGAGAAGCACCGATCAGCTGCCTCTTGCACACCTCCCACCAGGAATGTGCCCGCAACCAAGACACATGCCCTTGACCAGAATTGAACCTGGGACCTTTCAGTATGCAAGCTGACTCTCTATCTACTGAGTCAAACCAGCCTGGGCCTGATGCATTTCTGTTGAGAAATGAATCGATAGTCTGATGGGAAATCTCTTATAGGTAACTTTCTGTCTCTCTCTGGCAACCTTTAAGGTTCTTACTTTGTCATTGATGTTTGCCAATTTAATTATAACGTGTCTTGGTGTCAATCTTTTTGTGTTTATCTTGTTTGGGACTCTATGAGCTTCTTAGACTTATGTGAATTTTTTCTTCCCAATATTAGTTTTCTGTCATTATTTCTTCAAACAGGTTTTGTATTCCTTGCTCACTTTCATCTCCTTCTTGTACCCCTATTGTGTGGATGTGGTTTTGTTTCATATTATCCCAAAGCTCCCTTAGGCTCGCCTCCTGTTTTTTAATTTTTTTTCCAATTACTGTTCTGCTTGGGTATTTTTTCCTACATTGTCTTCTAGTCTACTGTTGATGCTTTCAATTGTGTTTATTATTGCAGCTATGTCACTCTTTATTTTTTCTTGGTTCTTCATTTCTTCTTGGTTCTTACACATGTTGTTGAATTTGAATTCCATCCTTTTCAGCATCCTTAAGACCATTGCTCTGAATTCTTTCTTTGACAAATTGCTTGTCTCCATTTTGTTTACTTCCTTTTCTGGTGATTCCTCCTTTTTGTTCGTATGAGGGCTGTTTCTTTGTCTTCCCATTTTCACTCTTTTCAGGGTGTCTGGTTAAATGGTTCATTCTCTACCGTGATAACTTAAAGGCACAAAATACAACTCGACAAGACACAACACAGAGGGCACAAAACACGAATGTATTCACGATACCAATAACCCCAAATAGAGCTGACCACCAGAGAAAAGACAATTAGAAGAGAGAAAAGAGTGCAAAAATGATATTGAGAAAAGAAAAAAAGGTAAGAGGTAAAAGACGGGGGATAATCTATGTATATGAGGAGAAATATCCAAGAAACCAACAACTAATAAAAAAAATGAAAACAATAAACACCAGAAAAGAATGAAAGAAACTTAATTTGAAGAGGTAGAGCTTATTTCCTGAATGTAAGTTCAAGGAATTGAATAGGAAAATGGCCATGATTCAGTATAGAGGAGGTAGAAAGAGAATTAGTATATGAGAATAAAAGTTAAAATCAAAATACTAAAATAAAGTAGAAAATAATTGAAAAATAATAATTTAAAAATATATAAAAGAAAAAATATATAAAATTTCCCCTTTATTCTACCTATCTATGTATTCATCTGTTTTTGGAAAAGGAGAATAGAGAGCAGATAGGCCTGTGTTGGTAATTGAAATTAATTAAGCTATTAGAAGAGGAGAACAAGTGAGGAGAGGAAAAACAAAAATATAAAATCAAAACAAAAAACAAACAATCAAACAAACAATAACTACAAGAAAGAAAGAATATTTGGCTAGTGAAGAAAGTGAAAAGAGATGTGTGCATGTACTTGGAGCATGGGAGAGGAAATTAGATATATGAGTCAGTCAACAGAGACTACTTTAATAGTAATGCATCAATTAAGCAGATAAAGAAAATCAATTTTTTACAGAAAGTAAAATAAAGGATAGAAAAAAATTGAAGCAGGAGTAGGAGAAGAGAAATAGGATGAAAAAGGGAAAAATGAGGATGAAAGTTTGCATAAAGGAAAAAATGAGATAGAGTAAAATAATGATAAATAAAAATTGAATGTAGAACACTAATCCAAAAAAAAATAAAAATAAAAAGTGGGAAAAGGAAAAAAAATTAATTAAAATAATAATAAAAAAAGAAAGTGAGAAAATTTTTTTTTAGTTTCTTAGGTAAAAGATAAAAAATAAAAAAGTAAAGTTCATTCGCTTCAGTGGAACCTCGATGTCCCATAGAGGCTGTTTTAAGACTCCTCTCTAGTGTTCTTCCTGTCAGGTAGTCAGCACAATGTTGAAGTTCCCAGCCATCCACAGCTGCTCTGTATCATATGCCACAACCTTGGTTTCAAGCAGGTGGGATCAATCTTCCCACTTTGTTTTCTGCCTGCTTTCAGTCATATTTACACAAGCATCTATTTCTGACATAGCCCTTAGGTGGTGGTGTTTCTGTATTAGTTTCTGGGACCAAATGGCCCCTCAACTCATTCTCCCAGGGCTCCCTGGGGGTATTTACAATCTTCCTTTCCCTGCTGCACTCAAGACTGGGTGCAGCTGCACTGCTAGGAGGCGCCTGGTCTTCAGGAGAAAAATGTCTTCAGGGTTGAAGGGATGGACTGTCCCAGATCTGGCTTCCTACTTGTTTCTCCCTATTCTGCTCCCCATTTTCCACAAAAACCACCTTTCCCTGCAGTCTCAGTGAGTATTTTTAAAATAAAAGATCCGATGCATTGGGTTTAGCAAGTAAAAGCAAGGAAATCATAAAGACAGAGCAGCCCTGACTGGTTTGGCTCAGTGGATAGGGTGTTGGCCTGTGGACTGAAGGGTCCCAGGTTCAGTTCTGGTCAAGGGCATGTACCTTGATTGCGAGCACATCCCCAGTAGGGGGCGTACAGGAGGCAGCTGATGTTTCTCTCTCATTGATGTTTCTACCTCTCTAACCCTCTCCCTTCCTGTCGGAAACCAAACATTGTTCTTACTAAATGGATGTAAACAGGAGGCCAGAAGGCTGGTCAATCTTAAGTGCTCTGAAAGGTTAGAACTAATCACTCACTGTTTAGTTGAAACATTGTTGGCTGAAGCAACCTCTACCTGTTTGTTTCATGTTAATTTCTGTTTTTGTTATTTCCTGCCTAAAGGCTAGGGGTGTGTCCCAAAGCCTTAATAAAAGGGAGAAAAAGGCCAGAGCAAGTGGCAGTCCTTTCCACTAGAGGAAGGCTCCCGTCTGGCCCCCCAATATTGCCAAATTAATGTTTTCTAGTCTCTCATTTCATTTGCGTGCAGCCTCCTTCAGAACCTGAACCCTGAACTGGGAACCCTGAACCACGCGGGATGTGGAAAGAGGTTCCCAAACCTTCCTCTCTGTAAAAATCAATTAAAAAAAAGAAAAAGAAAAAGACAGCAAACCATGCCACCTCGCATCTTTCTTCCCCTGGTACTGCATGGCCAGTGTAGAACTTCAGCCTGCCTTTCTGGGTATAGTCTCCCATGGCTATGGGCTTAGTTCTAGAGTCTCCTGTTGCCAGCAGCCCTGTGGACTGCTTTCCACATTTGAGAGTTACAATGACCCCAAGGGACTCAAATTTGGTGCAGAGACTAGAGTCTCTGAGACATGCATGCATTTCTTCCTCCAGCTCAAATCCCTGATCCCACCTCTCTCTAGGCATTCTTTGACCGTTTTGCCACAGATTGCCTCACTGGCTGTGTTTACTTCACCAATTCAGGGCAGATGTTATTCGATTCAGCTGTTTCTTCTATCTGCTCTGTGAGAAGGTATAGCACCTGTCCACCTATTTGGCTGCCACCTTGTCTCCCCCTGGACAAACTTTTTAGTTGCCCATGTCTGGGGAGACAGGAGTCTCAGTGTTTATTGGTTCACAGCCAAGACAGCCAGCCCCTGGGTGTTTTGGGTCTACAGTCCCAGGGTGGAGGTAAATCTGGGCTTCTGATCCCAGCTGCTCTCCCCTGCAAGATTGTGCAGTCTCTGTAGCAGAGCTAGCTTCCTTGGGAGAGATTTCAGCAGTAGTAGAGGCCCGGAAAGCCTGTTCCGCCAGTCCCTGACAGTCCTATGGAATATAACTGTTCCTCACTCACATTCCCTGCACATCCATGCACTCTCCTTGTGTTCTCTGACTCACACATAATATCTTCCTCACTGCCATCCTGTTCACTGCCATCTTAGATCTCCAATTTTTACTTCTTTATCCCTTCAATTTTTCATCCAGTATCCAACCCCTTCCCTTATGGCAACCATCAATCTGTTCTGTGTGTCTATGAGTTTGTTTTAATTTTGTTTATTTTGTTCTTTAGATTCTGCATATAAGTGAAGTAATATCACTTTTAGTTGATGAATAATATTTCATTGCATAAATATATTACATTTATTTTATTTTATTTTTTAAATATATTTTATTGACTTTCCACAAAGGGAAAGGGAGAGGGACAGAGAGTCAGAAACATCGATGAGAGGAGAATCCAAGATGGTGGCATAGGTAAACACCTACACTGCTGCCTCACACAACAATTTCAAAACTACAACTAAAAGACAGAATGGACATTATCCAGAACCACAGGAAAGCTGGCTGAGTGGAAATTTTACAACTAGAAGGAAAGAGAGGGGCTCACAGAGACCCAGAGGAGCTGCAAAAAGCTGAGGTACAGAGACGCGCCCGTAGAGAGAGCGGGTGCTGGAGAACCTGGCTGGCTTTCTCTGGTGGGAGGGAGATGGAAACTCTCAATGGCATTGAACCCCTTATCCTACGACACTAAACCCCAGATCCAGCGGAAACTCATCCAGGGGGAGTTTGGACTGTGAAAAGGGAGAAGTGCACGGAAATTTAGGGGAATCGCAAAAGATCAGAAGACTGGTGGTGTGCACGGCACTGTGCGCAGAAGACCGACTGCTGATTGTGCCGCTGGATTTCATGAGTGGGCGGGAGACAGATCCTCCCAACTGTGCTATTTCTAACTCCACTAAACCCCGGTTTTGGGCGAAACCCTGGGGACCCAGACTCATGTGGTCCCAGAGCGCAGGGGAGCCGGAGAAGCAGCGGTCTAGAGGCACTGTGAGAGAGCGCATGCACAGGAACCACTCCAGTGATTACCCAGTCACGTGAGACTCAGGGGCCATGGAGGGTGGGGTTGACTGGAAGGCAAGGCAGTCCCTTAAGCCCTGAGACTCCACCCATCCCAAGCTCAACAGAGAGGCTTCTGCAGTTTTTCAAGTCTGGTATCATAAGGCTGAATCCAGCACAGAAGTTCTCCCGGCATAGTGAAAATGCCGAGACAAGGGAAGGGATCACAAACAAAGAAATGGAGGAAAAATAACGACTGGATATAGAGTTCAAAACCATGCTTATAAGGTTTCTCAAGAATATCCTAGAAAAGTTGGATAAAGTTAGCGAGACCCAAGAGGAGATGAAAAAGAACCAACTGGAGATGAAAAAGAACCAACTAGAACTTAAACATACATTGACGGAAATAAAAAAATATTGCACAGAGACCTAACAGGAGACTAGAGGAAGGCAAGAATCAAGTCAAAAAATTGAAATATAAAGAATCAGGAAACACTCAACTGGAAAAGCAAGAAGAAAAGAGAATCCAAAAATGTGAAGATAATCTAAGGAGCCTCTGGGACAGCTTCAAGCGTACCAACATCAGAATTGTGGGGGTGCCAGAGGAAGAGAGAGAGCAAGATACTGAAAACCTATTTCAAGAAATAATGACTGAAAACTTCCCACATCTGGTAAAAGAAATAGACTTACAAGTCCAGGAAGCACACAGACCCCATATAAAAGGAATCCAAAGAGGACCACACCAAGACACATCATCATTAAAATACCAAGAGCAAAAGACAAAGAGAGACTATTAATAGCAGCAAGAGAAAAACAGTTCATTACCTACAAGGGAGCACCCATACGACTGTCAGCTGATTTCTCAACAGAAACAATGCAGGCCAGATGGGAGTGGCAAGAAATATTCAACGTGATGAATAGCAAGAACCTACAACCAAGAATAATCTATCCAGCAAAGCTATCATTCAGAATTGAAGGGCAGATAAAGAGCTTCACAGATAAGAAAAAGCTAAAGGAGTTCATCAACTCCAAACCAGCATTATATGAAATGCTGAATGGTACTCTTTTAGAAGAGGAAGAAGAAAAAGTTAAAAGATAAAAAATTATGAACAACAAATACATATCTATCAACAAGTGAATCTAAAAATTAAGTGAATTAAAAATTTGATCAACAGAATAACCTGGTGAATATAATAGAATCAGGAGCACAGAAAGGGAGTGGACTGATAATTCTCAGGGGGAAAGGGGTGAGGGGTGTACAGGGAGAGACTGGACAAAAATCATACACCTATGGATGAGGTCAATGGGAGGGAGGTAAGTGTAGAGGGAAAGATGGGAGCTGGGTGGAGGGGAGCTATGGAGGGGGAAAAAAGAGAAACAAATGTAATAATCTGAATAATAAAGATTTAATTTTAAAAAAAAGGAAGAAATATCGATGAGAGAGAAACATCGTTTAGCTGCCTCCTGCACACCTCCCACTGGGGATGTGCCTGCAACCAAGGCACATGCCCTTGACCAGAATCAAACCTGGGACCCTTCAGTCTGCAGGCCAACGCTCTATCCCCTGATCCACACCAGTTCAGGCAAAATATATTACATTTATTTATCCAGTCATCAGTTGATAAATTTTTGGGTGGTTTCTGTTGTAACCCAATGAGACAACCTCACTCAGACACAGAGTTTTAGAGATAGAAATTTGAGCTTTATTCCTATGCAGGGACTGTAGCCAACCTATGCAGAGGAGAACTACGGTCCCGAGGTCTTGAAAATGGCTGGTTTTATAGCCCTATTGCCTGGGTTGAGCAAGCAAGCACCGTTTACAAAAGCAGATGATTGTGGTTAGCACAGCTGCCTGGAGGACTTATTCTAAGAGAAGTGGAAAATTTCAACAGAGACATTTACTAACTCGGGGGAATGTTCTGTTATCTTCAACAGAGACATTTACTAACTCGGGGGAATGTTCTGTTATCTTACCCTGTTCCGGGTAAGCTTGGCCTGGGGTTGGGGAGTTAAAGGTTATGCACACAGGGGCTGTTTGGCCATGTCACAACAGTTTCCACTTTTTAGTTATGAATAATACTTCTATGAAGATTCATGTACAAGTTTTTGTAGGAACATACATTTTCAGTTCTCAATTCTTTTGGGAAAATACCTAAGAGTGGAATTGCTGGTTGTATGGTAACTCTTTGTTTAACTTTTTAAGGAAGTGCCATTTAATTCTAGCCACCCTAATGGATGTGAAGTGGGATGCCAGAAACCGAACATTGTTTCACTAATAGATGTGGACAAGAAGCCGGGAAGACTAGTCAACAACCTTAATTGCTCTAACTACTGTACTCATTGTTTAGTTGAGACATTGTTAGCTGAAGCCTGAAGTGGCTTCCACCTCTGTTTGTCTTTTGTATTTTTGTTATTGAAATTTCCTGCCTAAAGGCTATGGGTATGTCCCAAAGTCTCAATAAAAGGGATAGCAAGGCCAGGGCAAGGGAGTCTTCCCACTAGAGGAAGGCTGCTGCCTGGCCCCCCAATATTCCAAAATTAATACTTTTCTAGTGTCTTTTCATTTATGTGCAGCCTCCTTCAGAACCCGAACCCTGAACCATGCAGGACATGAAAGGGGTTTCCACATCTGGAGCCCAACATGTGGCGTGAAAAGGGTTTCCTGCCCGCATCTGGCGCCTGACCGATGTCTGGAGAAGAAGGTATTTTTCGCCTTGAGCGAAGAAAGGAAAATTCACCGAGGAAAATGTGAGGGAAATTCAATGCACGCAAAGCCCACGGACTAATTACAGAGTCGCGATCCGTAAATAGGGTGGGAATGTTTTTTTTAGCCAGGCTAATGGGGAAGAATTAGGTTATAAATATAAAGTAAAGTGTATTATAGACTTTTGGTTTGCATGTATAAATAATATGGTTTCTTGTTCAAATTAAAACCTTAGTTTGTATTTGGAATCTAAAATCTATAATAAGTGGAACTCCACTGCTGAAATCACCTCTGGTGTGGAGAAATTCAAAGGTGGCAGGAGAGGGCAAGGCTATCTGCTCTCCTGAAATGAGATTACTTAAGGTTTCACTTAAAAATTAAAGACGAATTCGCAGGGAAATGCAAATCTTGGCCAAATTGGATGCTCGTTATTACTTTGGAAAGTGAAAAAGAAAAAAAAAATTAAGATTTGTGAAAAGAAATTCGGCCAGATCTCTTACTGATGCTTCCCCCCCAAAGTAATACTCTCCCAGTATACTAATTTAAAGTCTTCTTTCTCACCATGAAAGAGTATGTCTTATAGTTTGTGTTATTAATCTAGGAATAGATTATTATTAATCTAGGAATATTTGACTTGCCAGCTTTAAAAGTTCAAGATTCAAATTAAATTGGGAGAATATAAAATTAAATTTCTCTAATAATTAGGAATTCAAAATATGTTGTTTATTGGTCTAATTAAAAAAGGATTAATTCTGTGACTCCCAACTGAAAAATTTTAATATAAAAACCAATTTAAAATATAATTGATATCTTAAGATAATTATAAAAGGTATTATAATCATTAAATCATATATGAATATATATATTTGATGTTTTTTTCCATGTTGAAACTTCAAGGCTTTAACAGAGATGATTCTTGGAAAGCTCCATGGGCTGGACGGAATAATACAAGAAAATTGTTCTCTCTTCTTAAAGGAAATCTTTTTAAATTTAACCCATCTAATATACTCAGAAAGGTGATGGAAAGCCTTATCAAATAAAAATTAATAACTGTATTTTAAATGTTATGAAGGTTTTGGCCTGTAAGAAGGGCAAAATGAAGTAACTAAATATTTCTTAAAATTCCAACAGCAGAATTTAAAATCACAAAAAGCCCCTAGCTGTCTGTATTCTTAAGCTAGAGTTAGGGCAACATTTGTGGCTTTTGAATCAGACGTAAACATTTACTAAATTTGCATTGCTTTTTAAATGAAGATATCTACTTTAAATTAAAATAAAAGTTTTCAGCTAAATGAAAAGCCAGTGTCTTTGTAAGCAATTTGATTAAGTATTCTAATAAAGTAACTAAGACCTTGTCTATATAAAAAGAAATTGACAGCCAGTTTGAAATAGAATTGCTATGAATATCCTTACATGATATTATTCTATAATGTCATTATAATTTTTGGTATTTTACAACAGCATATTGTACAATTATCCCAAACAAACTTATAATCTAATTCTTTGAATGTATGGCAACAATTTTAAAAAAGAATTTGAAAGGAATTAAGGCACTTGAGCATTCTATATTGGCCCTTCTTGCCCTTTTTGCCAAGAGGGACCCTCCCACAGCTGTTATCTGAACTTTTTATTCATGCTGAGGTTGAAGCCTTGTGGTGGCTGGCACCATGGATCTGTCTCTCGCACAGTAGTGTGAGCTGGGCTCTCTCTGGAGAAGAAACCTGGGTTCCCCAAGATATGTGATCAGTGCCGGGACCCCATCAGCAGGTGAGGGGATTCCAAGGCAGATACTAGGCATAGACTACCAAGGAGATGGAACTGAACCTCACATCACCCTACTTGGAGGATGACTAGTTAGCCAGAGGCAGGTAAGACTCCTTAGGGAAGGAACAACCTAATACAGGCACAGTCGCAGAGGAGCCATCAGGAGAGAACTTGGGGATCAACAGAGGTGGGACACAGACCCTCACCCCCGCAACATTGCAGGGGCTTGAACCCTTGCCCTTTCTGAGGGAGGTCTCTTGCCCCGTGGCTGCTTCGCTTCCCATGCCCAGCTCAGATCCGGACCCAGGTAACAGGCAGAGACTTGGCTGACAGCAGCTGCCCTATATCTAAATCCAGCCTAACACCAGGAATGCTCAGAGCCTACTTAAGAATGCAAATAATCCTTTCCACTAATATTTACAGGGTAAAACTAAGATTGTTGTTAGAATATTAAATTTGATAATAAAATAGTAGTCAAGTTTTCAGATTAATTTAAATTGGCTAATTGAAATAAGTGAGTATTCAAGAAAATTTAATTGTACTGGAAAAAAGTTGTTCCTAAAATATTAACTAAAATTTCTATTGGTAGTTCATTGCATGGTAAAATTGCTTAGCATGCAATAAACCTAAAGCAGTCATATTTTTGTGCAAAAAAATTAAATTTTAAAGTCATCAAGACTGCATTATAAAAATATTCCAAAAGTCTCCTAATAATTAACTAAAAAAAGGGGGGATAGTGGAGTAATATTATGTAAGGAAAAGTATCCTGTAAGCAAATTACATCTAGAAAAAAATTTTTTGACTTTGAAAATTAATTTTCATTTGTAATGCTAATAGCAAGACACCCATGAAAAGCATACATAGTATCAAAATAAGCTAAAGGAAAATCATTTGAGCAAAAAATAAAAAGGATCCCAAGTCAAATTTATAGAAAAAATTCTTTACTAACTTCTGGTCAAGAATGTTTGTATATTTTCAGAAAACAAGTCCAAGATCATGGGGATTCCTACAACAGAGAGGAATTGACAGGTCTGCTCCAGCTATGAAGATAAGAGGAGAAATGGTCCAGAAATGGAAGATGCTGATGACTCCTTGCCATCCTAGCAGTCAGCAGCTATGCGTCGCTGCATGTTCCCCAGGACCAAACCAGAGAGGGTCGAACCTGCATTGCCACCATTTTTCCACCAGCCAGAACTGAAATATCATTGCTGACATGTACACACAAAAAACTGTTGGCCCAGAAAGAAACTTACTACAGACTGATTCGTTTACCTCTTAGCATAGCCATTGTTGCTTGTCTCATTTTTTGTTCTTATATGTTTATTTCTAGTCTGCAGATGCAAGATTTTTTTAGAGGAAAGAAAATTGGAGAGATGCTGGAAACCGAACATTGTTTCACTAATAGAAAGATGTGGACAGGAAGCCCAGAAGGCTAGTCAACAACCTTAATTGCTCTAACTACTCATTGTTTAGTTGAGATATTGTTAGCTGAAGCCTGAAGTGGCCTCCACCTCTGTCTTTTGTATTTTTGTTAGTGAAATTTCCTGCCTAAAGGCTATGGGTATATCCCAAAATCTCAATAAAAGGGATAGCAAGACCAGAGAAAGGGAGTCTTCTCACTAGAGGAAGGCTGCTGCCTGGCCCCCCAATATTCCCAAATTAATACTTTTCTAGTCTCTTTTCATTTGCGTGTGGCCTCTTCCAGAATCCGAACCCTGAATGGGAACCCTGAACCACGCGGGATGTGAAGGGGGTTTCCCACAGTGGTATCTCATTGTGATTTTGATTTGCATTTCCCTAATAATGATGTTGAGCATTTTTATGGGCCATTTGTAGGTAGATCTTCTTTGAAGAAATGTTTATTCAGATACCTTGCCCATTTATTATTTGGGTTATTAATAATTTTTTATTGAGTTGTAAGAATTGATGATTATATTCTTGTTTGGTTTAAAGTCATCTGGAACAGCATCAGTATTTAAGGTACCTGCCACCCAGAGATTTGATGATGACTCAAGATCTCTGTTTACATAATATCCAGAGCCAACTTCATCTACTTTTATGGTTTCAATCAGGCACTTATACGCTTACTAGAGGCCTGGAGCATGACATTCATGCACTGGGGGATATGGGGGGCAGGTAGGGGTGGCCAATCCCTCAGCCTGGTCTTCACCCTCTTGCAGTCTGGGACTCCTCAGGGGATGTCTGAAGAGGGGTCCTTAGCACTGCTGCAGAGGTGGGAGATGCTTCTGCCACTGCTGCTGCACTTACCAGCCATGAGCCTGGCTTCTGGCTGAGTGGCACTCCCCTGTGGGAGAGCACTGACTACCAGGGGGCAGCTGCTGCATTGAGCATCTGCCCCCTGGTAGTCAATGCGCATCATAGTAACTGGTTGTTCAGCCATTCTGTTGATAGAGATATTAGCCTTTTATTATATAGGATGGTTTCCAAATTGATGTTTACAGCATTAAAAACCATCCTCAGTTTTATGTTTAAATTCCATCTGTAATATTTAAAAAATTTTGTTTGTTAATTAATTTTGCTCTTTAGATTTCACATGTATACTGAGTAGCCAGAATATTATGATCTCTGAATGCATAATAATCTGGCCATACAGTGTAAGTTAAATCATATGGTATTTGTCTTTCTCAGTCTCACTTATTTCTATTTTTTTTATTATGTTACATGTATACATATCTCCCCATTGGCCCCCTCCATCCCCCTCCCAGACATACCCCAACCCCCCAGTGTCTTGTGTTCATTGGTTATGCTTATATGCATGCATACAAGTCCTTTGATTGATCTCTTATCTACCCAACCTCTCCTTAACCTTCATGCTGTAATTTGACAGTCTGATGCTTTACTGCTTCTGTGTCTATCCTTTTGTTCATCAGTTTATAATGTTTTTTATTATCCACAAATGAGTGAGATCATGTGGTGTTTCTCCTTCATTGACTGGCTTATTTCACTTAGTATATGGCTCTCCAGTTCCATCCAGGTTGCTGCAAATGGTAAGAATTCCTTCTTTTTAATGGCAGCATAGAAGGCCATTGTGTAGATGTACCACAGTTTTCTGATCCACTCATCTGCTGATGGGCACCTAGGCTGTTTCCAAATCTTAGCTATTGTAAATTGTGCTGCTATGAACATAGAGGTGCATAAATCCTTTCTGATTGGTGTTTGTAATTTCTTAGGATATATTCCTAAGAGTGGGATTGCTGGGTCAAATGGGAGATCCATTTTTAGTTTTTTGAGGAAACTCCATACTGTTCTCCACAGTGCTGCACCAGTCTGCATTCCCACCAACAATGCACAAGGGTTCCTTTTTCTCCGCATCCTCGCCAACACTTGTCGTTTGTTGATTTGTTGATGATTGCCATTCTGACCGGTGTAAGATGGTATGGCATTGTCGTTTTGATTTGCATCTCTCGGATGAATAGTGACTTTGAACATGTTTTCATGTGTTTCTTGGCCTTCCTTCTGTCGTCTTTTGAAAAGGTTCTATTTAGGTCCATTGCCCATTTTTTGATTGGATCATTTATCTTCCTTTTATTAAGTTGTATAAGTTGGCTGTAGATTTTGGAGATTGAACCTTTATCAGTGATCACATTTGCAAATATGTTCTCCCATACAGTAGTCTTTCTTGTTGTTTTGTTGATGGTTTCTTTTGCTGTGCAAAAGCTAGGAGGATAGGTTTTAATTCTTCCTTGAATATTTGGTAAAACTCTCCTGTGTAGCCATCTGGTCCCAGGCTTTTGTTTGCTGGAGCTTTTTGATGACTGCTTCAATTTCTTCCATAGTTATTGGACTATTGAGATGTTTAGATTCTTCCTGATGGAGTTTTGGAAGGTTATATTTTTCTAGGAAAATGTCCATTGCCTCCAGTTTGTCCAGTTTGTTGAAATAGAGTTGTTCATAGTATTTTTTAACAATTTTTTTATATTTCGGTGGGGTCTGTTGTTATTTTTCCTCTTTCATTTCTGATTTTGCTTATTTGGGTCTTCTTTCTTTGTTTCTTGGTGAGCCTAGCTAGAGGTCCATCAATCTTGTTTATTCTTTCAAAGAACCAGCTCTTGGTTTTGTTGATCTTTTGAATTGTTTCTTTGGTCTCCATGTTGTTTATCTCCGCTCTGATCTTTACTATTTCCTTCCTTCTGCTTACACTGGGATTTTCTTGTTGCTCTCTTTATAGCTCTTTGAGTTGTAGGATTAGGTAATTTGTTACCATTGTTTCCTGTTTTTTGCAATAGGCTTGTAGGGCTATGAACTTCCCTCTCAAGACTGCTTTCACTGTGTCCCATAAATTTTGTATTGTTGTGTTGTCATTGTCATTTGTTGCCATGATGTTTTTTATTTCTTCTTTGATCTCTGGTTACCCAGTCATTGTTTAATAGCATGCTGTTTAGTCTCCATGTGTTTGATTTCTTTGTATTGTTTTTATTATAGTTGATTTCCAGTTTTATGCCACTGTGGTCTGAGAAAATGCTTGATATGATTTCTATCTTCTTGAATTTGAAGAGACTTTTCTTATGACCCAACATATGACATATCTTTGAAAATGACCCATGTGCACTGGAGAAGAATGTATATTCTGTGGCTTTGGGGTGAAATGTTCTGAAGATGTCAATTAATTCCATCTGGTCTAGTGAGTCATTTAGGATTGATGTTTCTTTGCTGATTTTTTGTTTAGAGGATTTGTCCAATGGTATTAAAGTCTCCTACTATGATTGTATTGCTGTCAATCTCTCCCTTAATATCCTCCAGGAGTTTTTTCATGTATTTAGGTGCTCCTACATTGGGTGTGTATATGTTTACCAGAGTTATTTCTTCTTGTTGGATTGTTCCCTTTAGTATTATGAAGTGGCCTTCTATATCTCTTGTTATGTCCTTCACTTTGAGATCTAATTTGTCAGATATTAGTATTGCAACCCCAGCTTTTTTTTTCATTTCCATTTGCCTGAAATACCATCTTCCATCCCTTCACCCTCAATCTGTGTACATCTCTTTTCCTGAGGTGGGTTTCTTGCAGACAGCAGATATATGGATCATGTTTTCTTATCCAATCGGTTACCCTATGTCTTTTGATTGGAGCATTTAATGTGTTTACATTTAAAGTTATTATTGATAGGTACTTATCTGTCGCCATTTTTAGTCTTTACCCCAGAGTTCCTTCTTTACTTCCTATTTCTTTTTATTGCAGCAGACCCTTTAACATTTCTTGCATTGCTGGTTTGGTGGTAATATATTCCCTTAGTCTTTTTTTGTCTGTGAAGCTTCTGATTTCACCTTCAATTTTGATTGAAAGCCTTGCAGGGTACAGTATTCTTGGATTCAGATCCTTCCTTTGCATGACTTTGTATATTTCATTCCATTCACTTCTGGCCTGATGAGTTTCTGTTGAGAAATCAGTTGCTAGCCTTATGGGGGTTCCTTTGTAGGTAACTTTCTGTTTCTCTCTGGCTGCTTTTAAGATTCTTACTTTGTCGTTGGTGTTTGGCAACTTAATTATAATGTGCCTTGGTGTTGGTTTTTTGGGGATTCATTTTGCTTGGGACTGTGTGAGCTTCTTGGATTTGTGTAGGTTTTTTCTTTTCTATATTAGGGAAGTTTTCTGTCATTATTTCTTCAAACAGATTACCTATTCCTTGCTCAGTTTCTACTCTTTCTGGAACCCCAGTTATGTGGATGTTGTTTTGTTTCATGTTATCCCAAAGTTCCCTTAGGCTCTCCTCTTGCTTTTTAATTTTTTTTTTCTAGAAGCTGCTGTACTTGAGTATTTTTTCGTACCGTGTCTTCTAGCTCACTGATGCAATCCTTTGCTTCTTTTAGTCTACTTTTGATGCTTTCTATTGAGTTCTTTATAGCAGTGATGTCATTTTTCATTTCTTCTTGATCATTCTGCATTTCTTCTTGCTTCTTCTTCATTTCCTCTTGGCTCTTCTTCCTTTCCTCTTTGCTCTTACATTATCGATTTTGTCTTCCATTCTTTTCATCCACCTTATGATCATTTCTCTGAACTCTCTCTGGCAGGCTTATTTCTGCTTCTATTTCGTTTATTTCCTTTTCTAGTGATACCTGCCTTTCTGTCATATGTGAACTGTTTCTTCGTCTGCCCATGGTCTTCCTTCTCCAGGTGTCTGGTTATGTAGTTCTCTCTCCTACATTGATTCAAAGGCACAAACTACAACACGACCAGGTACAACACACAAGGCACTTATTCCAGGTAAAATCTGTCCTCTCTGTGTGCTGTGTGGAGCTCCTCTGAGTTCGTGTGTCTGCGCCCATTGGAGAGTGGTGTTCTGGGTCCCCCAGCTGTTCGGTGGGTGCTGCAGCTGCAGCTTTTAGACTGCCGCAGACATCCACCTCCCTCAGCAAGATGGTGTAGTCTCCATGTTCACGCTGGTGACTCCGGCAGACAAAAACCTCATGGCAGTGGGGCTGCCTGGTCAGGGGAGCCCCGTCCAGCAGTCCCCCACCTTCTTCTGGAGGATAACTGACTCTTAACTTGCCAACAAACACTCCCAGTGCGACTCTCAGCTGCTCTCTCTCCATCTGTCTAGCGATAAGGCTCCAGACATGTCTGTCTATACCGCCGCCATTTTTTTCTCCTCTGTCTCACTTATTTCATGTAGCATAAAACCTTCTTCTAGGTCCACCCATGCTATTTCAAATGGCAAGATTTCATTCTTTTTTTATGGCCAAATAATATTCCACTCTATATATGTTACTGAAATTTACCTGGATATTTCAGAGGCTTATAAAAATTAACATGTCTAAGTTGAAATTAAAACAATTACTTAAATATCTACTCTCTTCTACTCTCTAAGTGTCTCTGATAAATTTTTCTTCTCTCTTCCCCTCCTTACCAATTCTCCTTCTTGTATGTAAAAAATTTATATTTTCTTCTCTATCTCCCCTTCCTTTCCCTGTCCCATCACCACTTATCAGGGCCATGTCAAGTCATTTATCTGGAGAATTGCAAATTATGTTAGAAAGTAAATTGGTGTTTGTGGAGTTTTTATAGCTTTAAACACTTTATTTCAAATTCTAGTAGTTATTTGGTTAAAACATCCTCCCTATATACCAAGGTTGTGAGTTCAGTCCCCAATTAGGGCACATATAAGAATTAACCATTGAATTTATAAAGAGGAAGAACAATGATTTCAATCTCTCATTAATTAATTAATATTTTTGTAAAGTTATATGGCAATGCAAGCCTTTACCTTGGAGCTGGAATTATAGTTCCACAAAGATGAAATGGGATAGAATGTACCTGAGGAAAAAACTTTAGCACACTTTTCTCCAATAATTGTGTTTAGAATTTTGCAGTGATTCTTATACTTTTGTGCATTTATTGATTTCTAATTATTATAGTGACCAGGATGTACCATTTCTAAACTTTCTTGTATTCTCCCTGGGAAGAAGAGATTAAATTTCTTTCTTTTTAAACACTTAGACACTTTTCAATGTGATAAAATTTAAAAATTAAGTCAGGAACAAAGTGTTAATTGTAAAATCTGTGTGAGTCTACAATATACGTGTTCATTATACAGTTTCTTCTCTATGTTTGAACATTTTCATAATAAAGTGTTAAAAGAACCTAACTCATAACATAGTACTACATGCTCAGAAACCATCAAGGCTTTTCATAACTTTTAGGACAAGTCCAAAAACCTTAATGCAATTTACAGTTGTCTGCATGATCTGTTTCTCATCTGCCACTCTCCCCCTTGTTCAGTATGCTATAATCATACTTCATGTATTCTCAACTCTGAATCTTTGAGCTGTTATCACTTCCTGCAATATTCAACAACCACCTCTTCACACACCTAAACCTGGGATCCTATTCAGATCTCAGACTTTGATTTGCTTCCTGGTTTAGATGAGATTGGATTGCTTATTTATACCCTTTTGAGTACTTCTCATCCCATTAATAACAATTGCAATTAAATAATATCTATATCTATAAGACTAATATGCAAAGTGTCACTGCAAGAATTCAGCCAGGAGACTGAGAGTTCTGTCACTCACTATGACATGAGCTGACCACCATGGAGTGGTGTGGAACGAAGGAAGGCTCTGGCCCACAGCTGGAAAGCCCCAATTGGCCCTGATTGTCGGCCAGGCCTAGGGACCCTACCCATGCACAAGTTTCATGCACCAGTTCTCTAGTAAATAATATAATTATTGTTGTGATTTGGTGTTTTTTTTTAAAATATATTTTATTGATTTTTTACAGAGAGGAAGGGAGAGGAATAGAGAGCCAGAAACATCGATGAGAAAGAGACATCGATCAGCCACCTCCTGCATGCCCCCCACTGGGGACATGCCCGCAACCAAGGTACATGCCCTTGACTGGAACCAAACCCGGGACCCTTCAGTCCACAGGCCAACGCTCTATCCACTGAGCCAAACCGGTTTCGGCTGATGTCTCTTACACACTAGACTGTATGTTTCTTGGGGACTGGGTTCATGCCTATTTTGTCCACTTTTTTTTTTTTCCTACCTGATATCAATGATTGGCATGTAGTAAGCTTTCAATAATACTTGTTGAGTAAATGAAGGAAAACAAAGTATAAATTTAGAATTGATAGAATAGAATAGATTTAGAACAGAATTTAGAATAGAATCAGTTTAGAACAGATTTCCTTTAGAAGTTCCCAAGTAGGTGACTGACTTGCTGAAAACAAGGAAGATTGTCCTTGCAAATATATGAAAGCCAGGCTGAAGAGCTTATGTGTCATTCACGTCTATCTCCAGCACCAGGTGGGATATGTACTATAAATATGAGGTGAGGACTGGACTCCCATGACAGTAAGAATGGAAAGTAAACAGTGATTGGGTTGACTCTGAGAGGGTAGGTCTTAATGATGGGAAAGCAGTTAGACTTCCACATCCATGAGTTCCATATCCATGGATTCAACCAACTGCAGATAAAAAATATTCCGAAAAATGTTACAGGTGCAGCTGATGTTGCTCAGTGGTTGAGCTTCAACCCACAAACCAAGAGGTCCCCGGTTCAATTCCAGTCAGGGCACATGTCTGGGTTGCTGGCTCGATCCCTGGTGAGGGTTATCCAGGAGATGTCCAATCAACATGTCTCTCTCATCAATATTTCTGTCTCTCTATCCTTCTTCCTTCCTCTCCTTCTAAAATCAATAAAATTTTTAAATGTTATTTTGTTGCTGACATGTATTAATATAGTTAGAACTATGATAGTTATATCTGTACTGAACATATTTTTCTTTTCAGTATTTCCTAAACATTACAGTATGACAACTATTTACATTGTATTAGGTATTGTAAGTAATCTAGAGATGGTTTAAAGTATACAGGAAGAGCCAAGACTGGTTTGGCTCAATGGATAGAGCGTCGGCCTGCGGACTGAAAGGTCCCAGGTTTGATTCCGGTCAGGGGCATGTACCTTGCTTGTGGGCACAACTCTAGTGGGGAGTGTACAGGAGGCGGCTGATCGATGTCTCTCTCTCTCATTGATGTTTCTGACTTTCTATCCCTCTCCCTTCCTCTCTGTAAAAAATCAATAAAAAAAAATATTTTTTAAAGTATATAGGAAGAAGTAAGTAGGTTATATGCAAATACCATGCCATTTAAATCCTCACTTAAGGATATTTTTCCGTTGCTTTTTTTAGATGGGTGGAGGGATCCCAGAGGAGCGGGAGAGAGAGAAAAACATCAATATGAAAGACACACATAGATTGGTTGCCTTCCACTGGGGCCATAGGACCAATCTGCAACTCAGCTATATGCCCTTGACTGGGAATCGAACCCTCCATTCTTCTGTGCTCTGGCCAATGCTCTAACCATTTTGCAACATGAACCAGGGCTTTCTTATGTCATCTACAATAATAAAAGTGTGATATACTAATTAGATCAGATGTCCTTCAAGACAAGCTGCAGCGGGCAGTGGCCATGGCAGAGGCAGGCAGGGGTTGGGGCCAAAGCCCTTGCATGAATTTGATCCATTGGGCCTCTATTTTTTCTTTAATATATATTTTTATTGTGTAAAGTATTACAAATAGTAGTACATATGTCTTCTTCTTTTTTACTCTTGACCTCCCCTCGGCCTTCCTCATCCCCAGTACATGCCCTCACCTATCTCCCCCTGCACCCCAATGTCCTATATCCATTGGCTATGCTAGCATACATGCATACAAATCCTTCGATTGATCTCTTACAAGCCCCCCTTCCCCCAACCTCCCCTGCCTTCCCACTGTAGCAAGACAGTCTGTTCATTGCTTCTTTAGGGCCTCTATTTTTATATAAGGAATTTGAGTATCCTCAGATTTTGATATCTGCAGAGCATCCTGGAAACAATCCCACATGAATATGGAGGGACTACTGCATGCGTGTAAAAGGAAAAGAGAGAGTAAAAAATGACCAAAAAAGCTTTGTGGGTAGGGCAGGTATATGCAGATGGCAACAATGTGCTGCTTGGGACTATTCTCTAACTAAGGTTACTCCTATGGCTTAGAGAAGAGCCAGAGATGGCCTCCAAACTTGATTATTGATTAAAGAGTCTAAACTCTTCCCCAACATTTCTTCATTTTCAACATCCAGGGGTTAAAAAGGTGAATTATATTATTGATTTTAGGTTTTAGAAAAGTGGTTACAGTGTGGAACATAAATCTGAGAAGTGATGTGGGCCAGGAAAATTGGAGATGGGTGGATGAGGAGCAAGGTCTCTGTTGGGGGTTGTGTAGAGCATACCTAGCAAGGGTCCATGAAAATAGGTATAGGCAATGTGCTTTTTTTTTTTTTAATATATTTTATTGATTTTTTTTTACAGAGAGTAAGGGAGAAGGAGAAGGATAGTTAGAAACATCGATGAGAGAGAAACATCGATCAGCTGCCTATTGCACTCCTCCTACTGGGGATGTGCCCAAAATGACGGTACGTACCTTTGACCGGAATCAAACCTGGGACCTTTCAGTCCACAGTCTGACGCTCTATCCACTGAGCCAAACCAGCTTTGGTGGCAATGTGCTTTTTATACCCAGAGGAAGAGCCTCCTTTTTCAAGTCCAACAACATCATTTATTATTTGGGCCAGTGACAGGTAAACCAGTTCCTATACTCCTTTAAAAATTATTTTTCATCCTAATATATAAAAACCCCATCACATCTGCAATGACTGGGAGGCTGGACCAACTGGAAGTCAGTCCTGCAGTCAGCACTGGGTTGCCATGGTGATTCAGCACTGACTTCTATGGCTGCAGGCATGGTGATTCAGCACTGACTGCTGAGGGGCATGCAAATCAGGAGTGGAGAGAGGCCTGAAGAGAGAAGTAGGCTCTGATCCATTGCTTCTATGGCAGCTGTTGCCTATCTCTTTCTTTCCAGGCTTCCACCGAGGCTACTGATCAGTCCTGACCTTCTGATCAGGCCTTATTGATAGGCCCAGAGACACTGACTGGCATAGAAACTGACCAATCAGAAGCAAATTGGCTGGCAGGGGACGGCAGTTGGGCTGATCGGTTTGGCAGGGGAGCAGTTAGGTGTTAATCAGGATGGCAGGGCAACAATTAGGAGGTAATCAGGCTGGCAGGCAAGTAAGCAGTTTAGAGCCAGCAGTTCCAGATTGTGAAGAGAATGTCCTAAACTAGCAGCTGGAAATCCTCCGAGGGGTCCCAGATTGGAGAGGGTGCTGGGGGGCATGGCCGGCCTGGGTGAGGAGCTGAGGACCGTTAGCAGGCTGGCCACACCCTCATCGGGGTGGGGGTCCCTGATAGGGGCATAGCTGGCTTGGGCAAGGGGCTGATGGCTGTTTGTAGGCTGGCCATGTCCCCACCGGGGTGAGGGTCCCTGCAGGGGGCGTGGTTGGCCTGGGCTCGAGAGCTGAGAGCCATTTTCAGGCTGGCCACACTCCCTTCAGGGTGGGGTCCCCCGCTAGGGCCACTTGTCGGCCTGGGCAAAGGGATGATGGCCGTTTAAAGGCTGGCCACACCCCCATCAGGGTGAGGGTCCCTGCTGGGGGAGTGGTCAGCCTGGGCAAGGGGCTGAGGGCCATTTGGGGGTGGTTTGTAGGCCAGCCAAGCCCAAAGCTTTTTCCGAAAGGATGTCTGGAAGGTCTCCGGGTCTAATTAGCATATTACTCTTTTATTGGTATAGATTATACTTTTAGTTAGTTACTGATAAGTGTGAGAAATGCTATTGGTTTTGTATACTGATTTAATATGCAGAGAACTTACTGAACTTACTAGTTCTAATAGTTTGTATATAGATTCTTTAAAAAAATTTTTTTATTGATTTCAAAGAGAAAGGGAGAGGGAGATAAAAAGATCAATGATGAGAGAGAATAATTGATTGGCTGCCTTCTTCATGCCCTGTACCAGGGATCAAGCCCACATCCTGGGACCTCTTAGTCCATGGGATGATATATTCCATCTACTGACCATGACAGTCAGGTTGTATCTAGATTCTATTGCTATTTTTAGATAGGTGATACATTCATTTGCAAGTAATGATAATTTTATCTCTTGCCAAATTTTGTAACTCTTATTTCTTGTAATTACTTGATATAAGGCACAAGGAGGAATCTAAATATTTAAAGAAATTGGAACATTATAGTGGATTTCTCTTTTGCAATCTGTTCATCTCTCCTCTAGCTATGTCCTGAAAGAACCCAGGAGATATTTTTATCATTCAAGCACTGAGAAATACTTTCATGAATGAACACCAATGTTAAAAAATAGACCTCTGGAGCCTAGCTGGTGTGGATCAGTGGTTGAGCCAGGGACCAGGAGGTCATGTTTCAATTCCTGGTCAGGGCACATTCCCGGATTATGTGCTCGATCCCCAGTGTGGGGCGTGCAGGAGGCAGCAAATCAAAGATTCTCTCTCATCATTGATGTGTCTATCTCTATTTTCCTTTCCTTCCCTCTCTAAAATCAATAAACATATATTTTTAAAAATAGACCTATAGAGATTGTTCTTTATCGATATTTAGCTTCTGTGGGTAATATGAGGTAGAGGATGACCCCCATATTCACAGGTTGGGCCAATTAAACCAATGCCAACTAGTCCTTATATTCCTGGAACTATTGTAGTTGTTCTGGAAGTCCTGGCCATCCGCAGGACTCAGAATCACCTCAATTAAATTTTAAATGAGATTGGATCATTTCCACCAGGTGGTGCCATGCCTCAACTGGAACAGATGTGCTTAGAAAGCACTGGATCTGAATCTATGGATCAGTTTTAGTTTGGCTCACCCGGAGCATTTTATTAGATCCTCATAACATATTTCTGCATTTTTGGCAATTGATGTTTTGGATTTGACTTTTTGTGTGTGTGTGTTTTATTGGCATATTACCCTAGAAATTTACCATATTTTTTTATGTGGCATAATCTCTGTATTGTCTTTCTGACCTATAGAGTAAGGGTTATTATGGTAGAAAAGCCAAGTGGAAGCCCCTAGAATTCTTCTTTCAGATCATCATAGTGAAATTTTGTAGAACCACAGATATTATGGCCAACATTGAAGAATTTTGAGACACAAAGATAGTGGTTCCTTTCTTAGACCCATTTAACTCACAAGTTTGACTGTGCTAAAGGCAAATGAGTGTTAGATAATGACAGTGGATTATTTTAAAGTTAATTAGGTGATAACCCCAATTGAATTTGTTATTACATACAGTCTCCTTTTTTGGGGGGAAATAAATGTAAGACCTAGTAACTAATATCTAGCTGTTGATCTAACAAATTATATTTATCCTTGATTCCAATAAAGTGAGAACATCATTGTCTGTCATCAAACTTAGCTCAATTCTGACTTTGGTACAGGAGGATTTATTGTTTCATCCGTCCACAGGCTGTTACACATTAGCTCACTACATTGATGACATTAGGATGCTATGACCTACATGCCTTTGTAAAAAACAGTTATGTCAGAGGGTGGGAGAAGAATCCTATAAAATTACTATGGTGTGTCATCTCACTGACATTTTTGGGGACCAGTTGGTTTCTCTCCAAATGCAAGCACTAATAGTTGCACCACTATGAAAGAGGCATAATTTTTGATGGGTTGTTGACCAGAAATGGTAAATCTGGTGGTAAAAAATTATGAAAAGTATAGCCCTAGGTGGTGTGGCTCAGTTGGTTATGCCTTGTCCAGTGCACCAAAAGGTTGCTGGTTCAATTCCTGGTCAGGGCACAATGCCCTAGTTGTGGGCGCGATCCCCAGTGGCGGGTGTGCAATTAATATTATGCTCTCACATAGATGTTTCTCTCTCCTCTCTCTTCCTCTCTCTAAAAATCACTATTATTTCTTTAAAAAGAAAAACTATTTTAACCTTACATAGGTAGATATAATTCTAGGATGTAATTTAATTTTCTCAAGAATTCAAGTCTTAGAATAAAAGTGTAGTGAACCCCTTTCACGTCCTGAATGGCTTTGGGTTCAGGTTCAGGCGCAGGAGGCCTCACACAAATGAAAGAGACTAGAAAATATTAATTTGGGTGCCAGGCGGGAGCCCAACTCAAGGGGAAGGACTTCGCTTTGTTCTGGCCTAGTGATCCCTTTAAGACTATGGGATACACCACAGCCTTTAGGCAGGCAATTCCAATAATAGCCAATTAGTAAGAATTTACATAAAACTAGAAGACAAACGTTGCTTCAGCTACCATTGTCTCAACTAAACTGTAGGTGGTTGGCTCTGACCTTTCAGAGCTTCAAGGTTGACCAGACTTCCAGGTTTCTTACCCACACCTTTCTGGGAATGAGGACAATGGGCAGCTTCCAACATCTCCCCTGTTTTTATTTCTTCTTAAAAAAAAATCTTGCTGAAGCCGGTTTGGCTCAGTGGATAGAGAATCAGCCTTCGGACTGTAAGGTCCCAGGTTCGATTTCAGTCAAGGCGCTGTACCTTGGTTGCGGGCACATTCACAGTAGAAGGTGTGTGTAGGAGGCAGCTGATCAATGTCTCTCTCTTTCACTGATGTTTCTAATTCTCTATCCCTCTCCCTTCCTCTCTGTAAAGATATCAATAAAATATATTAAAAAAAAATCTTGCATCTGCAGACCAGAAATAAACATGAAAACAAAAATGAGACAATCAATAATGGTTATGCTGAGAGGCAAGTGAATCAGTCTATAGTAAGTTTCTTTCTGGGCCAACAGTTCCTTGAGTCCTAATTTCAATGTCCAACAGTTCCTTATGTGTACATGTCAACAATGATTTTTCAGTTCTGGATGGTGGACAGACAGTGGCAATGCAGGGCTGACCTTCTCTGGTTTTGGTCCTGGGCAACCTGCAGCGACACACAGCTGCTGACTGCTAGTAGGGCCAGGTGTCTTCAGCTTCTCCCATCTCTGGACTGCTTCTCCTGTTGTCTTCATGGCTGGAGCAATCCAGTCAGTTTCTCTCCAGGATCTGTTGTTGTGGGAATCTACATGGTCTTGGGGTTGTTTTCTGGAAATATACTGTTAGGTTTTTTACGCTGCTGCAAGGAAAAACCGTGAGTCCAAACAGAGACCGAATTAAACAGGCTTTAGTGGGAGCACACGGACGGGTTCACCTGCTCGGAGAGGGGAGCAGGAGAAGCCACGCCAAAACTGGGGCAGGGGTAAGTTTTTATACTTTTCAGAGGCTGCCGTTATTGGCAGAAACCGGTGGCAGTTAGGGCTTTCTAGGGTCAGGTGACGCCTGGGGTCGTTCTGCGGTCTGGCTGTTTCCTGGAACTGTTTGTCAGGCAGGGACACTGGGGTGTGACGGTTTTGGAATGTCTATGTTGAAAGGTCAATTTCGCAAGGTGGGGGTTACTTTTCCACCTCCAGGGCAGGGTGTCAGTGAAGGCCGGACATACACAAATATATTCTTGACCAAATATTAATAAAAGAATCTTTTCTATAAATTAAACTTGGGATCCTTGTTCATTTTTTTGCCCAAACAATTTTCCTTTGGCTTATTTTGACACCCTGTGATTTTTCATGGGTGTCTTGCTATCAGTATGAAATGAAAATTAATTTTCAAAGTAAAAATTTTTTGATGTAATTTACTTACAGAATATTTCTCCTTACAGGATATTATTCTACTATCCCCTCCTTTTTGATTTAAATATTAGGAGGCTTTTGGATATTTTTACAATGCAGTCTTGATAACTTTCATTTTTATTTTTTTGCACAAAAATATGACTGCTTTGGATTAATTTCATGTTAAGTCATTTTACTATGAGATGAACTATCAATCACAATTTTAGTTAATACTTCAGGAACAGTATTTTGTCCAATACAATGAAGTTATTATTTTTGAATATTCATTCATTTCAATTAACCAATTTAAATAATTTGAAATAAAGTTTATTTTTTAATTTCATTTGTCCTAGATTATGGACAATAAGTGACATTAATTAAACTTCTGCAAATAGTCTTTGAATACCTTTACATAAACTTTGTCAGGGAGGCAAAAACAGAAATTACTTACTTCAGTTTATGAGGCCAAATTTATTGACTTTTAAGTACAGTTCTTCAGATGTTTGAAGAAAACCTCTCTTTATTTCCTTCCAAAATAATTCTCAGGCTGTAGAGTTTCATTTAAAACTTTGTCTTTCTTTAAGACTACTATTTTACTGTCAGATTTAATACTCTAATAGTAATCTTAGTTCACCCTGTAAATAATGTAAATAATGTAAAATTTTGAAACAGAGATTTCAAAATTTTCAAATATCTCCTTTTTATTAAGCTAGAATTTTATTTTTAAAGAGTATCTCCTTTGGCTAATTAGCATGTACAGAGGGATCATGGGAGGTCTCAGTAACTTTATTCAAAGAGAGGCATTGGCCTTTGCTGTTTTAAGATGGCGGCCCCCAGGGGAGCAGCAAGCCATGTGGCTATCATGGTGGCTGCCAAGGCAGGCAGTCCTCATAGTGACTGTCTAAACTGTTAAAGCCAAAACTACACTGCAGACAAACAGAAGTCTCACTAGCTGTTTCTGGTGACTTTATTAGAATTTAATTCTTTATAATTTAAGTAGGTATCCCTAATTAAAAAAACAAAGTAAACTTAGTAAATGTTTATGTTTGATTCACTAGGCTCAAAAGGAGCCCCACCTTCAACCTAATTAAAAAATGCAAGCGGCTATGGGCTTTTTGTCATTTTAACTTTCCGCTGTTGGATTTTAAGAAATATTTTGCCCTCCTTAAAGGCTAAAACTTTCATAATATTTATAAGTAAAATGTAGTTATTGATTTTTACTTGATAAAGCTTTCCATGCAATTTCAAGTATATTAGATCGATTAAATTCAAAATATTTTCTTTAAGAAGAGAGAATAACTTCTTCAATTACTCTGGGCCTTTGGAGATCTCCAAGAATCATCTATTGGTTAAAGCCTTGAAATTTTAACATGGAAAAAAAAATCAAACAAATATCTATGTATGATTTAAAGATTACAAGAGTTTTTTATAATTATCTTAAGATATCAATTAAATTTAAATTGGTTGTTATATTCAAGATTTGGTTGAGATCACAAAATTAATCCTTCTTACTTAATTAGACCAATAAGCAACATATGTTGAATTCCTAGTTATTTCAGAGAAACACATTAAAAAAAAATTTTTTTTTAACTTCAGTCATTTAGTTACCACAATTACATTTTCTCCCAAATCAATTTGAACATTGAACTTTTAGAGCTGGCAAGTCAAATATTTAGCAGTTCTTAGATTAATAACACTTTACATTTCTTTTTTTAAAAATTACATCTTTATTGTTCAGATTATTACATTTGTTTCTCTTTTTTCCCCTCCATCCAGCTCCCAACCTTCCCTCTACCCTTACCTCCACCTGCATTGACCTCATCCATAGTTATATGATTTTTGTACAGTCTCTCCCTGCACCCCCCTCACACCTTTTCCCCTGAGAATTATCAGTCCACTTCCTTTTTGTGCTCCTGATTCTATTATATTCACCAGTTTATTCTGTTCATCAAGTTTTTAATTCACTTAATTTTCAGATTTACTTGTTGATAGATATGTATTTGTTGTTCATAATTTTTTATCTTTTTCCTTTTTCTTCCTCTTCTTAAAGACTACCTTTCAGCATTTCATATAATACTGGTTTGGGGTTGATGAACTTCTTTAGATTTTTCTTATTTGTGAAGCTCTTTATCTGCCCTTCAATTCTGAATGGTAGCTTTGCTGGATAGAGTATTCTTGGTTGTAGGTTCTTGCTATTCATTACTTTGAATATTTCTTGCCATTCCCATTTGGCCTGCATAGTTTCTGTTGAGAAATCAACTGATAATCGTATGGGTGCTCCCTTGTAGGTAATGAACTGTTTTTCTCTTGCTGCTTTTAATATTCTCTCTTTGTCTTTTGCTCTTGGTATTTTAATTATTATGTGTCTTGGTATGGTCTTCTCTGGATTCCTTTTATTTGGGGTTCTGTGTGCTTCCTGGACTTGTAAGTCTATTTCTTTTACCAGATGTGGGAAGTTTTCAGTCATTATTTCTTTAAATAGGTTTTCAGTATCTTACTCTCTCTCTTCTTCTGGCATCCCCACAATTCTGATGTTGGTACACTTGAAGCTGTCCCAGAGGCTCCTTACATTATCTTCACATTTTTGGATTCTTTTCTCTTCTTGCTTTTCCAGTTGAGTGTTTTCTGCTTCTTTATATTTCAAATTTTTGACTTGATCCTTGCCTTTCTCTAGTCTGCTATTAGGACTCTGTATAATAGTTTTTATTTCAGTCAGTGTATGTTTAATTTCTAGTTGGTCTTTTTTTATCTTTAGTTGGACCTTTTCCACCTCCTCTTGGGTCTCACTAAATTTATCCAACTTTTCTAGCATATTCTTGAAAAATCTTATAAGCATGGTTTTGAACTCTATATCCAGTCGTTTTTTTCCTCCATTTCTTTTGTTTGTAATCCCTTCCCTTGTCTCGGCATTTTCACTATGCCGGGGAAACTTCTGTGTTGAATTCAGCTTTATGATACCAGACGTGCAAAGCCGCAGAAGCCTCTGTTGAGCTTGGGAGGGGTGGAGTCTCAGGGCTTAAGGGACCGCCTTGCCTTCCAGTCGGCCCCGCCCTCCACGGCCCCTGAGTCTCACGTGACTGGGTAATCGCTGGAGCGGTCCTTGTGTGTGCACCCGCAGTGCCTCTAACTGCTGCCTTTCCAGCTCCCCTGCGCACCAGGACCACACGAGTCTAGGTCTCCAGGGTTTCGTCCGAAACAGGGGTTCAGTGAAGTTAGAAGTGGCACAGTTGGGAGGGTCTGTCTCCCACCCACTCTGGAAAGCCAGTGGCACAATCAGCAGTCTGTCCTGCGCACAGTGCCTTGCACGCCACCAGGCCTTTGATCCTTTGCAACTCCCCTAAATTTCCGTGCACCTCTCCCTTTTCACAGTCCAAACTCCCCCCATGTGAGTTTCGGCTGGACCTGGGGTTTAGTGTTGTAGGATAAGAGGTTCAATGCCTTTGAGAGTCTCCGTTTCTCTCCCTCCAGAGAAAGCCAGCCAGGTACTCTGGCACCTGCTCTCTCCTCGCGTGCGTCTCTGTACCTCAGCTTTTTGCAGCTCCTTTGGGTCTCCGTGAGCCCCTCTCTTTCCCTCTAGTTGTAGAATTTCCACTCAGCCAGCTTTCCTGTGGTTCTGGATGATGTCCGTTCTGTCTTTTAGTTGTAGTTTTGAAATTGTTGTGCGAGGCAGCAGTGTAGGTGTTTACCTATGCCGCCATCTTGGATTCCTCTGATTCTTTATATTTCAAATTTTTGACTTGATTCTTGCATTCCTCTAGTCTTCTGTTAGGTCTCTGTATAATATTTTTTATATCAGTCAATAATATTTAATTTCTAGTTGGTCCTTTTTCATCTCTAGTTGGTCCTCTTTTTTAAAAAATATATTTTATTGATTTTTTACAGAGAGGAAGGGAGAGAGATAGCAAGTCAGAAACATTGATGAGAGAGAGACATCGATCAGCTGCCTCCTGCATGCCCCACTATGGAGATGTGCCCCCTAGCAAGGTACATGCCCCCAGCCAGAATCGAATCTGGGACCTTTCAGTCTGCAAGTTGATGCTCTATCCACTGAGCCAAACCGGTCTCGGCTAGTTGGTCCTTTTTCATCTCCTCTTGGGTCTCACTAAATTTATCCATCTTTTCTAGGTTATTTTTGAAAAACCTTATAAGCGTGGTTTTGAACTCTATAGCCAGTCATTTGTTTTCCTCCATTTCTTTCATTTGTGATCTCTTCCTTTATCTCTGCATTTTCACTATGCCAGGAGAACTTCTCTGTTGGATTCAGCCTTATGATACAAGACTTGCAAAACTGCAAAAGCCTCTCTGTTGAGCTTGGGAGGGGTGGAGTCTCAGGGCTTAATGGACCGCCTTGCCTTCCAGTAAGCTCCACCCAACATGGCCCCTGGGTCTCACGTGACCCTGGGTAAGTGCTGGAGCTGTCCCTGTGCCCACGCGCAGCGCCTCTAGTCTGCTGCCTTTCTGGCTCCCCTGTACTTCAGGACCGTATGAGTCTGGGTCCCCAGGGTCTCGCCCGAAACTGGGGTTTAGTGGAGTTAGAAATGGCATAGTTTGTAGGCTCTGTCTTCCGCCCACAAGCCAGTGGCACAATCAGCAGTCCGTCCTTTGCACACAGTGGAGTGTGTGCCCGCAGACTTCTGCCCTTTCGCAGCTCCCCTAAATTTCCATGCACTTTTCCCTTTTCACAGTCCAAACTCCCCCCTCATGGGTTTTGGCCAGACCTGGGGTTCAGTGCCGTAGGATAAGAGGTTTAGTGCAGTTGGAAGTCTCCCATCTTCCTCCTGCCAGAGGAAGCCAACCAGGCAATCCGGCACCCACTCTCTCCACATGCGCGCGTCACTATCTCAGTTTTTTGCAGCTCCTCTGGGTCTTCATGAGCCCCTCTCTTTCCTTCTAGTTGTAGAATTTCCACTCAGCCAGCTTTCCTGTGGTTCTGAATGATGTCCGTTCTGTCTTTTAGTTGTAGTTTTGAAATTGTTGTGTGAGGCAGCAGTTTAGGTGCTCACCTATGCCGCCATCCTGGATTCTCTCCAACACTTTACATTTCTAAGAATAAATTTCAAAAATACAAAACATAATCAATATCTTCAATTCTGTCCTCTACGTTTTTCTCATGAGGAAGCAAACTTCCAAAATTTTTAGCTGTCAGAACTCACATTTCTCGGTGGCAAAATAGGTTCCACAAAGGCTTAATTAATTGACTTTAAAATGACCATGTGTTGTCTCTGCCCAGGGAAATTGAGTAGCAAGCCTGCAGGTATGCAAATGGAAAAATTGTAACATTCTTTAAAGATGCTGCTGGCAGGAAACTGGATTACCTGTTCTTCTGGGGAAAGGGCGTCTACCCCTCCTCCATTAACAGAGCATAGCCATTTTTCATCTGGGTTATTTAGATTTTTATAATATATTTTTTCAACAATTTTTGAGATTCAAATCCAATTCTAATTATTTTAAAGCATTTTCATTGGTAATTTTTGTAACAAAAACAATTCATTGATTTTCTTGAAGGCCTTAACTTTAAATTTTTAACACCCTTCATTAGCATTTTAAAAACCACTCTTTATTTTGGAAATTCCAATCTGCTGCTGGAACTAGCCTGTGTTCTTTCCTTTTGGTCATCCACCATTTCACTTAGAAAACAACAACAACAAAAAAGTCTTGGGTTTTTCATTTCTGTAGACCTTGTAAAGAGTCAAGTCCAGTTCAAGACTTTATCTAGTATCCGAAATTGGACCATGTGCACATTTTGTCTAACACTAGCTTATCTCTTTACATGTACACAGATATCCCAGACGCACTTCTACATTTTTAAAACTTTTTCATGGCGAGAAGGAGACTTTAAATTAGCATACTGGGATAGTGACCGTCCATATTGGATTGCCATGTGTCTCCCTTCCCCCACATCCTGATTGCTCTGGGAGAAGTTCTCAGTAACAGATATGGCTGCTTATCTTTTCATGCTTAATAAAGACAGGTCTTAAATTTTTTCTTTCTTTTTCACTTTCCTAAGTAATTACTAGCACTTAAGCTTATCTTTGCCTAAATTTGCATTTCCCTACGAGTTTTTCTATAATTTTTAAACAAATTTTTAAATAATCGCATTGTAGGAGCGTGGATAGCCCTGCCCTCTCCTGACACCTTTGAATTTCTCCGAACCAGAGATGGTTTCAGCAGTGGAGTTTCATTTCTTATTACAGATTTTAGATTCCAAATACAAATTAAGATTTTAATTTGAGCAAGAAACCACATTCCTTAAGCACACAAAGCAAAAGTTTATAATAAAGTAAACTTTATAACCTAATTCTGCCCCATTAGCCTGGCTGAAAAAGACGATCCCACTCTACTTACAGATGGAGACTCCTGCGGCTGATAGTGGACTTTGAGTGAGGTGAATTTCCCTCACCTATATGGTGATCTTTTCCCCACCTTTTTGATGAATTTTTTCCCCTACCTTTTCGGTGTATTCTTCCTTTCTTCGCTCTAGGTGAAATATCCCCTCCAGAGGTCCCATGTCGAAGGCACCAGGTTGTAGTGAACCCCTTTTATGTCCTGCATAGTTCTGGGTTCAGATTCAGGGTTTGGGCTCTGCAGGAGGCCCCACACAATTGAAAGAGACTAGAAAATATGAATTTGGGAATATTGGGGGCCAGGCGGGAGCCCAATTGAAAGGGCCTACCGATCCCTTTTATTAAGACTATGGGATATACCCATAGCCTTTAGGCAAGCAATTTCAATAATAGCCAATAAGCAAGAATTTACATAAAATTAGAAGATGGAAGTTGCTTCAGCTACCATTGTCTCAACTAAACTGTGGGTGGTTGGCTCTGACCTTTCAGAACTTTAAGGTTGACCAGCCTTCCAGGTTTCTTATCCACACCTCTCTGGTAGTGAGGGCAATGGGTGGCTTCCAACATAAAAAAATGATTAGCTGAGATGCTGCTGGCTGTCCGCCTGGATAACCATGGTTTGTTGAAAAGGCAAGCTGTAAATACCAGCTTTGGCCTTGGTTTCAGTTGCATTTTTATGTACATATCAAAATATTTGGGGCTGATTTTTCTCTTTGTTCTCCATCTCCTTCAATATTTGATATAGAAAAATATGCTTGTTAAATTAAAGAATAGTGGGCTAATTTTCAAGGTGGAATATAAAAGAATTAAAGGATAGATGAGCATCATCTGGAGATGAACCTGAGTACAATAATTGAGATTTTGGTTTAATCACATTTAAGAGAGGTTAAAGATATTAGAGGTAGTTGCATTATGTTAGATATTGTTGTTTTAAATGTAGTGTAAATGTGGGAAGAAACATATACGTTGATTTTGGGGAGCCAAAAGGGTAGACTGTGGTGAAATTTGCCTCTCTAATGGTCACTTAGCATCTGAATTCCTTTCCCATGTTTAGAGGAATCTCCACTCAGAGCAGAGTCTGATTCTACAGCAAAAGTCATGGATCCCAGATATTTGCTTTCCCCACAGCTACGTATTTCTCTCTTTACTGCGTCCAGCATGGATAGAGAGTGAGCACTAGTCCTGAGTAGGGGCGACAGGGGATTTGGAAAATGAGACAGATGCAGAAACAGTAGGGAAAGCTGGAACCAGGTGGGACAGCTGCCCTCTGATGGAGAGATAGACCCAGAGCTTGTGCAACACATTTATTATATATAGCATGATTCCAGGAAGTTTTACCAAAGTTTAAAACAAAGAAAATTATAAGAAGTCATGGGTAAAGATCAAGCTATAATTTTTCATTCTTGTGACTTTTTTGTAATCGCCATTTCTGGCTAAGCCCAGATAATTGCATCTGTTCCTTGCGCCTGGCTGAATTTAGATAATGAAACCTACTTCCTGGCACCTGGGCTAAGGGTCAGGCTGACGCAGTACCTGCCTCTGGCACAGTACATCTCCAGGATGTGGCTCTGCCAATGCCACTGGACTCAGCTGACAATAATTAAAGAAATGCTCACGTGTCTTCCCAGGCGCTCTCTACCAGGTACCACCCCAGTCTTGGAATCAGAAGTTAGTGATGCAAAGGAACAATATAGTAGAGAATACATCCTGGAAATGGGTATAGGCACCAGCAGCAGCTACATGCAGTTACCAGAGGTAGCAGGGTAGCGGTTCTAATTCTCCTGGTCCACATCCAGAGTCCATAGTGTTGGTGGTTAAAAACTGTGACTTCTCAGTGGCAGCAGTCATGGTATCTTTGCCAGACCAGTTCTGTGAGATCATTTTGAGATCTGTCCTGGCTGCTCAGCTTCTCTGAGCTTTGTTCTCAGCATTTCTGAATTCTGAGATTGTCCCATATCATTTGAATAATTTCCATAATCAATGTCTGTTATTTGCAAATAAGAATCCTGATTAATTAAATCTTTATTTTTTTATTAAAAATTTTTAAAATTTCATTTTTAAAATTCTTTTTTGTTTAAAGTAGTATATATAATATTACATATGTCTCCTTTTCTTCCCATTGACCTCTCCTTGGCCACCCCCACCTCCCAGTACATGCCCTCACTCTGCTAGTGTCTGTGTCCATTGGTTATGCTTATATGCATGCATACAAGTACTTTGGTTGATCTCTTACCACACCCTCCTCTCCTGTCTTGCCTCTAAAGCAGTGGTTCTCAACATGTGTGTCGCGACCCCTTTGGGGGTCGAATGACCCTTTCACAGGGGTCGCCTAAGACTATTGGAAAACACCTATTTCCCATGGTCCTAGGAACCAACACATCGCTCCTCAGTGTAGCAAAATGTAGCAATGTAGTTTACTGTTGTTATATGAAGACTGTTGCCCATGCTACACCACGATTCAAGACAAAATTTCATTTATTTGTAATTAGAAAGAAATATTTCACAATATATAATTACATATTGTTTTTGTGATCAATCCCTATGCTTTAATTATGTTCAATTTGTAACAATGAAAATACATCCTGCATATGAGATATTTACATTACAGTTCATAACAGTAGCAAAATTACAGTTATGAAGTAGCAACGGAAATAATTTTATGGTTGGGGGTCACCACCACATGAGGAGCTGTCTTAAAGGGTCGCGGCATTAGGAAGGTTGAGAACCACTGCTCTAAAGTTTGATGGTCTGTTGGATGCTTCTCTGTCTCAGTTTCTGTTGTTCATTATATTCCAAATGAGTGAGATCATGTGATATTTATCTTTCTCTGACTAGCTTATTTCGCTTAGTATAATGCTCTCCATGTCCATCCATGCTGTTGTGAATGGTAAGAGTTCTTTCTTTTTTATAGCAGCATAGTATTCCATTGTGTAAATGTGTCACTGTTTTTTAATCTATTCATCTGCTGATGGGCACTTGGGCTGTTTCTAAATCTTAGCTATTGTAAATTGTGCTGCTATGAACATAGGGGTGCATATATTCTTTTTGATTTCTTGGGACATATTCCTAGAAGTGGGATAACTGAGTCAAATGGGAGTTCCATTTTTCACTTTTTTGAAGAAATGCCATACTGTTTTCCACAGTGGCTGCACCAGTCTTCATTCCAACTAGAGGGTTCCTTTTTTTCCATATCCTTACCAGCACTTGTCGTTTGTTGATTTGTTGATGATAGCCATTCTGACAAGTGTGAAATGGTACCTCATTGTTGTTTTGATTTGCATCTCTCAGATGATTATTGGCTTTAAAAAATATATATATATTTTATTGATTTTTTACAGAGAGGAAGGGAGAGGGAAGAGTTAGAAACATCAATGAAAGAGAAACATCGATCAGCTGCCTCCTGCACACCCCCTACTGGCCCACAAGCAAAGTACATGTCCTTGAAAGGAATTGAACCTGGGACCCTTGAGTCCACAAGCTGATGCTCTATCCACTGAGCCACATTGGTTAGGGCTGATTAGTGACTTTGAGCATGTTTTAATATGTCTCTTGACTTTCTGTTTGTCCAATTTTGGAAAGTGTCAAATTAAGTCCTTTGCCCATTTTTTGATTGAATTGTTTATTTTCCTTTTGTTAAGATGTATGAGTTCCTATACATTTTGGACATTAGGTCTTTATTGGATATAACATTGGCAAATATGTTCTCCCATCCTGTGGGCTTTCTTGTTTTGTTATGGTTTCTTTTGTTATACAGAAGCTTTTTATTTTGAAATAATCTCATTTGTTTATATTCTCCTTAGTTATCACTGCCCTAGAAGCTGTATCAGTAAAGATACTGCTATGACATATGTCTGATATTTTGATGCCTATGGATTCCACTAAGATTTTTATGGTTTCCCATCTTATGTTTAAGTTCTTTATCCATTTAGAGTTTATGGTGTAAGGTGATGGTCTAGTTTCATATTTTTTTGCATATATTTGTCCAATTTTCCCAACATCATTTATTGAAGAGACTGTCTTGACTCCATTTTATGTTCTTGCCTCCTTTGTCAAATATTAATTGAGCATAATGGCTTGGGCTGATTTCTGGGTTCTCTGTTCTGTTCCATTGGTCTATATTTGTGTTCTTGTGCCAGTACCAGGAAGTTTTGAGAACAGTGGCATTGTAATATAACTTGATATCTGCTATTTGTCATCCCTCCAACTTTGTTCTTTTTTCTCAAGATTGCTTTAGCTACTTAGGGTCTTTTTTTATTCCATATCAATTTTTGGAGAGTTTGTTCTAGGTTTGTGAAATATGTCATTGTTATTTTAATGGGGACTGCATTAAATCTATAGATTGTTTTGGGTAGTATGGACATTTTTTAAAAAAAATATTTTTTATTGATTTTTTACAGAGAGGAAGGGAAAGGGATAGAAAGTCAGAAACATCGATGAGAGAGAGTGATCGATCAGCTGCCTCTTGCACGCCCCACATTGGAGATGTGCCCGCAACCAAGGTACATGCCCCCGACCGGAATCGAACCTGGGATCTGCCAACGCTCTATCCACTGAGCCAAACCGGTCTTGGCTATATGGACATTTTAATGATGTTGATTCTACCAATCCATGAACATGGTATATTTTTCCATTTGTTTATGTCTTTCTCTTATCTCTTTTTTCAATGTCCTGTAGATTTCTTAGTACAGGTCTTTTATTTCCTTAGTTCGATTTATTCATAGGTATCTTAATTTTCTTGGTGCAATGGTACATGGGATTTTTTTTTATTATTTCTCTTTCTTTTGAGTTCACTATTGGTGTACAAAAAGGCATAGATTTCTGGATGTTAATTTTGTATTCTGCTACATCACCTAATTCTGGGACCCCTTGGGGGATGTTGGAGAGCTGGTTTCAGCCCAATCTTCACAGGCCAGATCGAGGCATCGCACTGGTGCACAAATCCATTCACCGGGCCTCTAGTTTTATTATAATAATATTGAGAAATTGTTAAATACTTACCATGTTTCTACTTGTCCTGGGAGGGATTAGCCTCGTTAAAAAAATAAAATTTTTTGCCAAAGTCAGTTTTGTTCAGTGGATAGGGCGTTGGCCTGCAGACTGAAGGGTCCCAGGTTCGATTCCGGCCAAGGGCATGTACCTTGGTTGCAGGCACATCCCCAGTGAGGGGTATGCAGGAGGCAGCTGATCAATGTTTCTCTCTCATTTATGTTTCTAGCTCTCTGTTCCTCCCTTCCTCTCTGTAAAAAAAAAAACCAAACAATATATATATATATATATATATATATATTTTTTTTTTTTTTGTTTGGTTTTTATTAATAAAGTTTTTGGTTTCCATCCAGTGAAAATATTTACAGGTTGGTACCTGCCCATTTTAGCTTTTCCTGTTCAGTCACTTCTTGTTTTTCCTGTAGAGCATTTTTAAAGTAAACTTTTTAATGAAATACAAACATAAAACTACAGATTTTAACCATACAGCTTGTGAGGATATTTTTAAAAAAGGGACCGTCGTGCACTGCTAGTGGGAATGCAGATTGGTGTAGTCACTGTGGAAAATAGTATGGAGTTTCCTCAAAAAAGTAAAAGTGGAACTTCCATTTGACCCAGTAATCCCACTTCTAGGAATATATCCCAAGAAATTAGAAACACTAATGGGATCTTGGTGAAACAGGATCAGAGCCTTGATCTCTAAGTCCTGCAATGCTGCTCAAGGATGACAAGAAGAAAGATGTTGGCAAGTAGACAAAAAAGACAAACACCCCCGTGAACAAGTCCAGGGGGAAGCCAAAAAGAAGAAGTCATCCAAAGGCTAAATTTGGGACAAGCTCAATAACCTAGTCTTGTTTGAGAAAGCAGGATATGACAAATTCTGTAAGGAAATTCCCAACTATAAGCTTATAACCTCAGCTGTTGTCTCTGAGAGACTGAAGATTTGCAGCTCCGTGGCCAGGGCAGCCTTTCAGGAGCTCTTTAGTAAAGGACTTATTAAACTAGTTAATAAACTTATTAAACTAGTTTCAAAGCACAGAGCTCAAGTAATTTACACCAGAAACATCAAAGATGGGGATGCCCCAGCTGTTGGAGAAATTTCTGTAAGATTCAAAAGCAAGAAAATCTATGGTAGTAGACATCAGAATGGTGGTTACTTTTGGGGATAGTGATTGGAAGGAGCTTAAGGGGGCTTCTGTAGGGGCTGCTGTAGGGCTGTAATGTTCTATTTATTTTTTCTTTTTTTTTTAAATAAAGTTTTATTTTTCAAAATGTACAGCCAGTCCGACCTGTTGTTCATGCATCTTCTCCAACAGCTGAGGCATCCCCACCTTTGGTTTTTGGTGTAAGTTACTGAAGCTCTGTGCTTTGAAACTATTTTAATAAGTCCTTTACTAAGGAGCTCCTGAAGGGCTGTCCTGGAAAAGGAGCAGTGAATTTTCAGTCTCTCCAAGACAACAGCTGAGGCCATTGTGTAGTTCAATATTAATAATTATGTATAACAGGATATGTAAAAATTAAATTATAAAATTTTTATTAAAACATTTCTTACATATCATTACATTGGCTGGGCTGCAAAAATATTTGTATTCAACAGCCTAGGCTGGATGCCTAAGCTGGATGCCTAGGAGGCAATTTTTTTTTTTTAAATATATTTTGTTGAATTTTTTTATAGAGGAGAAGGGAGAGGGGTAGAGAGTTAGAAACATAGATGAGAAAGCGACATCGATCAACTGCCCCCTGCATGCCCCCTACTGGGGATGTGCCCGCAACCAAGGTACATGCCCTTGACCGGAATCGAACCTGAGACTTTTCAGTGTGAAGGCGACGCTCTATGCACTGAGCCAAACCGGATTCGGTGGCAATTATATTTTAAAAATTTTATTTTATTTAATGAATCTTTATTGTTCAGATTATTAGAATTGATCCTCTTTCCCCCCACCCGCCCATAACTCCGCTCCACCTGGCTCCCACCTCTCCCTCTGCCCTTACCTCCCCCCAGCATTGTCCTCATCCATAAATATATGATTTTTGTCCAGTCTCTCCCTGCACCCCACTCACTCCTTTCCCGCCGAGAATTGTCAATCCACTCCCTTTCTATGTGCCTGATTCTATTATATTCACCAGTTTATTCTGTTCATCAGATTTTTAAAAAATATATTTTATTAATTTTTTACAGAGAGGAAAGGAGAGAGATAGAAAGTCAGAAACATCGATGAGAGAGAGACATCGATCAGCCGCCTCCTGCACGCCCCACAGTGGAGATGTGCCCGCAAGCAAGGTACATGCCCCCAACCAGAATCGAACCCAGGACCTTTCAGTCCGCAAGCCCACGCTCTATACACTGAGCCAAACCGGTCTTGGCTCATCAGATTTTTTATTCACTTGATTTTTAGATTCACTTGTTGATAGATATTTGTTGTTCATAATTTTTATCTTTACCTTTTTCTTCTTCCTCTTCTTAAAGAGTATCTTTCAGCATTTCATATAATACTGGTTTGCTGCTGATGAACTCCTTTAGCTTTTTCTTATCTGTGAAGCTTTTTATCTGCCCTTCATTTCTGAATGATAGTTTTGCTGGGTAGAATAATCTTGGTTGTAGGTTCTTGCTGTTCATCACTTTGAATATTTCTTGCCACTCCCTTCTGGCCTGCATAGTTTCTGTTGAGAAATCAGCTGACAATCATAGGGGTGTTCCTTTGTAGGCAATTAATTGTTTTTCTCTTGCTGCTTTTAATATTCTCTCTTTGTCTTTTGCTCTTGGCATTTTAATTATGATGTGTCTTGGTGTGTCCTCTTTGGATTCCTTTTGTTTGGGGTTCTGTGTGCTTCCTGGACTTGTAAGTCTATTTCTTTCACCAGGTGGGGGAAGTTTTCAGTATCTTGCGCTCTCTTTGCTTCTGGCACCCTCCTAATTCTGATATTGCTATGCTTGAAGTTGTCCCAGAGGCTCCTTACATCATCTTCACATTTTTGGATTCTTTTTTCTTTTTCAGTTGAGTGTTTTCTGCTTCATTGTATTTCAAATCTTTGACTTGATTCTTGCGTTCCTCTAGTGTGCTGTTAGGTCTCTGTATAATTTTTAATTTCAGTCAGTGTATGTTTAATTTCTAGTTGGTCCTTTTTCATCTCTAGTTGGTCCTTTTTTATCTCCTCTTGGGTCTCACTGAATTTATCCGTCTTTTCTAGGAAATTCTTAAAAAACCTTATAACCAGTTTTGAATTCTCTATCAATCATTTGTGTTCCTCCATTTCTTTTGTTTGTGATCTGTCACTTTGTTTCTGCATTTTTGCTGCTTCTCTGAGTTGGTAGAGTAGCTTTGTGTGCTAGGTGTCCTATATGGCCCAGTAGCTCCACCTCCCCAATTACCTGAGGTAGACTCTCTTGGTGCACCCCTTTGTGGACTGTATATACAGCCTTGTTGTAATTAAGTCTTGATTGTTGTTGGTGTCATTGGTGGGAATTGACCTCCAAGCCAACTGGCTCTGAGGATCAGCTGTATGTATGCTGGGAGAACTTCTATGCTGGAGTCAGCCTTATTAGACAAGACTTGCAAAATTGCAAAAACCTTTGTGTTCAGCTAGAGTCTCAGGGCTGAGCAGACAACCTTGGCTTCCCATCAGCCCTGCCCTATGGGTCTCAGTGTCCCTTGGTAATCACTGCAGCCCTCTCTGTGTGCACACACACTCATGTGCTCCAGACCTCTGCCTTTCTGGCTCACCTGAGTTTCCATGCACTCTGGGGACCCGTATGAGTCTGGGTCCCCAGGGTCTTGCCCGAAACTGGGGTTCAGTGCAGTTGGAAGTGAAATTCAGCACAGTTGGGAGGTTCTATCTCTCTCCCCCTAGAGAAAGACAGTAGCACAATCAGCAGTCAGCCCTCTGTGTGCGCACTCACACTGGTGGGCCTCCAGAACTCTGTGTTCTGCAGCTCCCCTAAATTTCCCTGGACTCCTCCCTTTTCACAGCAGTCCAGACTCTCCCCCGCACCCCACCGTATGTCCGCCTGAATCTCACGTGGAATTGGGCTTCAGTGCAGTCGGATATGGGGTTCCGACTGCAGTGGCGTTGGGAGTTTCCGTCTTCCTCTCGCTAGAGAAAGCCAGCCAGGCACTCTGCTGCCCATCCTCTCTATGCGCGTGTTTCTGTACCTCAGCTTTTTACAGCTCCTCTGAGTCTCTGTGTGCCCCTCTCTTTCTTTCTAGCTGTAGAATTTCCACTTAGCCAGCTTTCTGTTGTTCTAGATGATATCTGTTCTGTCTTTTAGCTTTAGTTTTAAAATTGTTGTGTGAGCAACAGTTTAGGTGTTCACCTGTGCCGCCATCTTGGTTTCTCTCCCTCTGTTTTAAATCAGCTTAAAAAATCTGCATGTCAGTGTATTAAGCTCTAATCAAAGTGTGAGAATAATAGTGTCATATCATTGCCTAGTCCCCTGACTTTACTACCAGCATATTGCATAAAATGAACTACTCGGAGTCTATATATGTGTATGAATGTATGTGTGTATAATATTTTCTTTACAATCCGGAATCACACAATATATGCATTTCTCTATTCTGTTGATGGTCTTTCCGTCATTGAATAACTCATGGGGTCTTCAGGCAACTGTAGCAGCATCTCTGAAAAACTTTCCCTAACACCTCCAGTCTGGGTTTTGTGTCTTTCCTCCATAACCTATGTCCCTTCTGCCATTTCTCTCTACTATACTCTTTTTTTTTTTTAAAAAATGATTTTCAGAGAGAGAAGAGAGAGAGAGGTCAATTTGTTGTTCTGCTTATTTATGCATTCATTGGTTGGTTCTTGTATGTGTCCTGATCAGAGGTTTAACTGCAGCCACGGTGTATTGGGACGATGCTCTAACCAACTGAGCTATCTGGCCAGGGCTCTCTATGGTATTTTTATTTACTAGTTTATCTCGCTTAAAAGATCTTAATCAGCAGGCCCTCTAGTTCAATGATTAATATACCAAAGGCACTCAATACACATTTGCTCAGCACAGGGGTAAGTGAGTAAGCTATCTGGGAACAACCCAAAAACTATACAAATAAGGAGCACAATAAGGGGTGTGGTAATCAGAAGTGGCTTATAGTTCTCATGCTTGAAGAGGAATTATTATAGCTGCTTTTGCTGCTCAAGGAAAGTTCAGCTACTCCACTAACTCCTTCTTTGTCCAGTAACATGACCAGCAAGAAGGTAATTGCAGTGTTTGGAGCAACAGGTAAAAAACTTACTTTTAAAGTGTATGCTGACTGCTTACTTTCCTATCTTCTTGTTTTTAAAGTCAGAGCTGCCAGTGTAGGTGACTTTCCTGCCCTTTGGAGGATATTAAGAAAAGTGTCCAATTGCTTGGATTTCTGATGTGGTAAAGGGGCTGGTGATTTTATTTTATTTATCAGAAATGACCTCAGCAGGACAAGGACAGCTTTTTCAGTTATGTGCTGACTTGGTATGTTTCATGTCAACATAAGCTATCCTCTGGAGACTGTTCTCCGTACACTTCCTGACAAATGAAAGAAGCAAGTGTGGGTCTGTAGGGCATATCTACATGTCTAAACAATACTCTCGCCATTCTGAAAGGATGGAGGGGGTGGGTGTTAGGCAAGTGAGCTGAGTGACTTTTCTGATTGGAACAGCTGCCCCAGCCTTTTAATTGCCCTTTCTGATTTCAATCTTATCTCTTTTCCAGTCTGTTCTTTACAGCCAGAGCCATCTTTGCAAAATATTGATCAAATCAGGCCACACCCATTCAATCTGTGCTCCTTTCAGCCTCCTGATGATCCATTTGAAACTATCAGATCATAACATGCCTCTGCTCAAAACCCTTCAACAATTGCCTCCCCCTCCCTCATCTCACTCCAAGTAAAATGTAAAGTTCAGCTAATGGGCCTCCACCTTTTACCCTCCCTTTACTTGCTCAGGTGTTCCTCAAGTACACTCCCACCATAAGTCCTTTGCATTGGCTACTCTCTCAGTCTTCCCTACCTACACTGCTTCCTCCCTCATGTCACCCAAGCCTCTGCTCAGATGTCCCCCTTTCCATGAGCACTTTCCAGACCTCCATATTTAAAATTGCAACTCCACTCCCCCTTACTGTTATCTGGCTGCCCTTCCTGCTTGATTTCCTCCCTTGCTCCTTGTCTTTCCATAGAAGAAGATCAGCTCTATGAGCAAAGGAATTTTGTCTGAAAAGAGGAAAGAACTAAAGCAGGGAGAAGAGAGCAATAAATTTGCAAAAACTAATAGGCAGTTATGACATTGACTTTAGAAGGAGTTCTTACCTTTTGAGACAGCATGGATGGACCTGGAGATTATTATACTAAGTGAAATAAACCAGTCAGAGAAAGACAAACATCAGATGATCTCACTTATATTTGGAATCTAATGAATAAAATAAAATGACAAAATAAAAATAGAAGAATGGTTACATGGAACAACTAACAGTTGTAAGAGAGGAGGGAGGTGAGGGGACTGGATGAAAGAAGACGAAGGGATTAGTCCTAAAACGTATAGGTATCCATAACACATAGACACAGATAACAGTTGGAAAATGGGGTCCGTGCCAAGAGATGAGAATTTAAGAAATTTTATCACATTCTCTCACAGTGGGCTGTAGGGAGAGCAGGTTATTTATATCTCCTATGCAGGTCAGGATAACAGGTAGGACTGAGTACAGGCTAGAGGCTGGGTGTAGGCGGTTTACTAGAAAGTAGAAACCTTTAGTCATATCTTACAAAACCGGAATAAGAATAATAGGAAAACCGCAGGGAAGGCAAGAGCTCTAAGCAGGGCCAAATGGAAAAGTACTGAGCACAGGAGAAAGGGAGAGAATATGCCTGATACTGACGTCTCCTTCTCTCTGTGGTAGCAAAACCTGTATGGTTTTTCGAACCAATGTCACCCCAATAAATTCAATTAAGTATTAGTAAAAAGGTAAAAAAAAAAGGTAAATAGGACATGAAAATGATTGTATAAGGCATTCGGGTGAAAGTGAGAATGTTGTTTTCCTGAAATAAATAAGAAGCCATTAAAGGAGTTTGAGCAGAGTGACTAGATATGAGTTCTACGGTATAGGGATCATTTTAGGATTAGTTTTTTGAAGAGGGTGTAGTGGCAAGGGCTGAAGCCTGAACACCTTTAGGAGGCTGCTGCCATAGTCCAACCAAGATGACTAGCTTAGATGGGGATGGTAGCAAAGAGGTGGTAGGGAATGATCAGATTCCAGATATGTTTTAAAGAGAGCTGACAGGGACAGTGTGGTTATAACAGGTGGGGGAAAGGGACAGAGGAAGAGTGGAGGGGGGAAAGGGGATGGACTATAGGGGGTAAATGGGGATGGAAAAAAAAAGAGTTGACAGGATTCACCTGATAGACCAGCTTTCAGAGGTGAGAAGAGAAGAGCAAACAATGACTTAAGAGTGTTCTGGTTTGAGCAGCTGGAAGATCAAGTTGTGGTTCACCAAAATGGGGAGGTTTAAGGTGGGGTGGACAAAAAAATGCTGGGAGCTTTGTTTTTGTCTCAAACTTGAATTGCCACCTAGGCTGTTGAATATGAACCTTGGGAGTGGCTCTTAAAGGAATCAGATTAGATGTGTCATAGTTGAAAAAGTTTGCTTCTACTTAACCAAGAGGGTGGGCTGATCACTTTATTGCCCAGGGATTATCCATAGTTTAGTTACCAAGGAGTTCTGGATGTGTTTGCATCAAGCATGTTAAACTCTTGGCCTGTGGACTGCATGTGGCCCATAATATGTAAAAAACGTTTTAATGAAAATGTTGTGACTTAATTTTTATAATATCCTGTTATATGTAAGCCTATCTAATAAAAGAGCAATATGCAAATTAACATCACTCCATTGCATTCAAAAAGCCACGCCCACCAGCCAATCAGGAGTGAATATACAAATTTTTAAAAATTAAATCTTTATTATTCAGATTATTACATTTGTCTCTCTTTTTTTCCCCTCCACCCAGCTCCCACCCCTCCCTCTACCCTTATCTTTCCCCCCAATCGATGAGTCCATAGATGTATGATTTTTGTCCAATCACTCCCTGTACCCCACTTCTCCCTTTCCCCCTGAGAATTATCAGTCCACTCCCTTTCTGTGCTCCTGATTCTAGTATATTCACCAGTTTATTCTGTTGATCAAATTTTTAATTCACTTAATTTTTAGATTCACTTGTTGATAGATATGTATTTGTTGTTCATAATTTTTTATCTTTTATGTTTTTCTTCTTCCTCTTCTAAAAGAGTACCTTTCAGCATTTCATATAATACTGGTTTGGAGTTGATGAACTCCTTTACCTTTTTCTTATTTGTGAAGCTCTTTATCTGCCCTTCAATTCTGAATGATAGCTTTGCTGGATAGAGTATTCTTGGTTGTAGGTTCTTGCTATTCATCACATTGAATATTTTTTGCCACTCCCGTCTGGGCCTGCATAGTTTCTGTTGAGAAATCAGCTGACAGTCATATGGGTGCTCCCGTGTAGGTAATGAACTGTTTTTCTCTTGCTGCTTTTAATATTCTCTCTTTGTCTTTTGCTCTTAATATTTTAATGATGATGTGTCTTGGTGTAGTCCTCTTTGGATTCCTTTTATTTGGGGTTCTGCGTGTTTCCTGGACTTGTAAGTCTATTTCTTTTACCAGATGTGGGAAGTTTTCAGTCATTATTTCTTTAAATTGGTTTTCAATATCTTGCTCTCTCTCTTCTGGCACCCCCACAATTCTGATGTTGATACACTTGAAGCTGTCCCAGAGGCTCCTTACATTATCTTCACATTTTTGGATTCTTTTCTCTTCTTGCTTTTCCAGTTGAGTGTTTTCTGATTCTTTATATTTCAAATTTTTGACTTGATTCTTGCCTTCCGCTAGTCTGCTGTTAGGTCTCTGCATAATATATATTTTTTTCAATCAGTGTATGTTTAATTTCTATTTGGTCCTTTATCATCTCTAGTTGGAACTTTTGCATCTCTAGCTGTTCCTTTTGCATCTCCTCTTGGGACTTGCTAAATTTATCCATCTTTTCTAGGATATTCTTGAAAAACCTTATAAGCGTGGTTTTGAACTCTATATCCAGTCGTTTTTTTTCCTCCATTTCTTTTGTTTGTGATCCTTTCCCTTGTCTCGCCATTTTCACTATGCTGGGAGAACTTCTGTGTTGGATTCAGCCTTATGATACCAGACTTGAAAAACCATAAAAGCCTCTCTTGAGCTTGAGATGGGTGGAGTCTCAGGGCTTAAGGGACTGCCTTGCCTTCCAGTTGGGCCCGCCCTCCATGGCCCCTGAGTCTCACGTGACTGGGTAATCGCTGGAGTGGTTCCTGTGCGCGTGCTCTCTCGCAGTGCCTCTAGGATGCTGCCTTTCAAGCTCCCCTGTGCACCAGGACCACACCAGTCTGGGTCCCCAGAGTTTCGCCTGAAACTGGGGTTTGGTGAAGTTAGAAGTGGCACAGTTGGGAGGGTCTGTCTCTCGCCCACTCGTGAAAGCCAGAGGCACAATCAGCAGTCTGTCCTCTGCGGCGCAGTGCTGTGCGCACCACCAGATTTCTGCTCTTTTGGGACTCCCCTAAGTTTCCGTGCACCTCTCCCCCTTCACAGTCCAAACTTCCCCCGAATGAGTTTCGGCTGGATCAGAGGTTTAGTGTCATAGGATAAGGAGTTCAATGCCTTTGAGAGTCTCCATCTCCCTTCTTCCAGAGGCCAGCCAGGTTCGCCGTCACTCGCTCTCTCCATGCGTGCGTCTCTGTACTTCAGCTTTTTGCAGCTCCTCTGGGTCTCCATGAGCCCCTCTCTTTCCCACTAATTGTAGAATTTTCACTCCACCAGCTTTCCTGTGGTTCTGGATGATGTCCGTTCTGTCTTTTAGTTGTAGTTTTAAAATTGATGTGCGAGGCAGCAGTGTAGGTGTTTACCTATGCTGCCATCTTGGATTCTCTCCTCTGAATATACAAATTAATCCAACCAAGATGGCTGTGGCCAGAGAGAACAAGAGGGAGGCTTGGGTTTCCCCAGTAATGGAAGAAGCCAAGCTTTCCATACTCCCTGGCCTAACTAGGCCTCTACTCCAGGTAACAAAGTTTCAATTATAGAAAATAAATCCAACAAAAATGGTGGCAGCCACGAAGCTGGAGAGAGTAGGAGGCTAGGGTTGCCCCTGGAGATGGAGGAAGCCAAGCTTCTGCAGCTCTAGCCTGCCTTGGCCTCCCTTTAAGGCTACAAAATTTTAATTATAGAAGATAAATAAATCTCAGATACCAGAGCCTTTGGGTTGCCAGGGGGTGTGGTCAGCCTGCAAACCACCACAGGCCTCTCACCCAGGCTGCTCCATGCCCCAAGGGAACCCCCACCCTTCAGGGCAAATTAGCCAGCCCCCACCCGTGCACCAGGCCTCTATCCTATCTAATAAAAGAATAATATGCAAAATGACTATCACTCCAACACACAAGATCCTGCCCCCATGTGGACATAAGATAGCTACCACAAGATGGCCAGCAGGGGAGGGCAGTTGGCAAGGACCAAGCTTGCAGGGTAGAACAGTTAGGGGTGACTAGGCCTGCAGGGGAGGGCAGTTAGGGGCAAACAGGCTGACAGGGGAGTAGTTAGGGGATGATCAGGATGGCAGGCAGAAGCGGTTAGGAGCACTCAGGAAGGCAGTCAGGAAAGCAGTTGGGAGCCAGCAGTCCTGGATTGTGAGAGGGATGTCTGACTGTCCGTTTAGGCCTGATCCTGGTAGAGGTCTCAGATTGGAGAGGGTGCAGGCTGGGCGAAGGGACACACATCCCCACCCTGTCCACAAATTTTATGCACTGGGCCTCTAGTTATTAATAATGAACTAAAATGTTTGCTAGTTCTGGGCTGCAAACATTGCACAGCTCCCCCGTTGCCTGGAGGCAGGATTCCTTAGGACAGAGGGAGGTAGAGTAAGTCATTGAACAATAGGTCAGTTGGAATTTAGAGGGAGGTGGTGGTTCACGCTCTGGCCAACCGTGCCCAGGCATTACACCTGTGTCCTGAGTTTCTTGGAAACAGCTGAAATAACTTTTGTAACCTTTAAGTTGTCATTGTAACTGTCCTAACTCCCTCTTGTGGTTTCCAAGTATAAATTTGCTGTAACACCTCTGGTTGCACTGCAGTTCAGCCTTTGCCTCGGTGAAGTGCTGCAACTGTAGTCGCTGGCCAGCTTAATAAAGGTTCATAAATTTTGATCTCTGTCTCTGGTGGTTGTCTCTTGCAGGTCACCCCATAACATGCTAATGACTAATTACTATAATCATTTGTGTTGCATTCATTTCTTTTACGCACCTTATCCGAAGGTGCACCATTTCTCTCCACTACTACTAGCAGTGACTATTTTAGCAGCCAATTGCCACGTCATTGGTCTTATAGTGACTTGCTTGGTGTCTGCAACGGAAAATATTTCACTTTTGGAGACTAGAAAAATAGGTTTATTTGCATTACACTTATTAATTTGTGCAGTTATTCAGTGTCTGGTAAGTTAATATTAAAAAAGTATTAATTTTATTAAAATGTTCTATTATTTTATGTTAACGATTACTCATTTTTTAGCCCTTTGTATTTAGCATGTCTCTATCAAAATAAACCTATGATTCTATGAAAATTGAAGCTTTTGTTTTTTTGTGGCCCACATAAATATAACCTTGTTTATTTGGTCCATGTTAGCCTTTGAGTTTGGCATGCTTGGTTTGGGTGTTTGAGGTAGGGTTGTCTTATTTAGCAGATATAAATATAAGATGCCTAGTTAAAATAAAAAATAACATATTTTTTATTGATTTCAGAGAAGAAGAGAAAGGGAGAGATAGAAATATCAATGATGAGAGAGAATCATTGATTGGCTGCTTCCTGCATGCTCCACACTGAGGATTGAGCTGGCAACCGGAGTGTATGCCCTGACAGGGAATCCACCGTGACTTCTTGGTTCATTTGTCGAAGCTCAACCACTGAGCCACACAGGCTGGGGCTAGTTAAATTTGACAGGGACATGTCTTAACCCTTACCTTGCATGTGTTTGCACATCAAACTCTGAGCAGTGCTTGCCATTCAAATGCTACTGTGGATGTAAAAAGGGGTTCTATGGAAAGTAACATCACAGGGTGATCTGACCATAAATTCCTAACTGGGCAGATCATGGTGGGTAGTCATACCTCAGGCATATAACTTCTTTAGAAAAGGGCTTATCTTGGCCTTAAACTAGTACTGTCCATTGCTTCTGTGCATGGACCTTCAAAGGTTAACACACCTTTGAAATAACTACCCTCAAGAGAGCACATAATCTTATTAATTATCCTGTAATCTAATCCCTACCTTTCCTGCCACCTTCATGTAATCTTCCTTTCTTTCCCTCCTTAATTTCAAATGCATAAAATAAACTGCAAAAACGGCTATTCTGCAGAGCATTTGAGATTTTGCTCACTGGCATATGTCATCAATCGGCTCAAATAATTTTAGTATATATGCTGCCAAAGCAAGCACTAAAGTAAACTTTTACAAAAATTCTCTTCAGATTTTAATGTTTCTTATGTAGACACTGTCTTCAATATGGGATTACCTTTAAGATAACTGGGTCCAAGAGGGAATATCCAGAATAAAAGGGAAGGTCTGGGACAATTGAGTATGTCAAGAATGGATGCGCTGGGAGCTGCTTTATTGGGCTGATAAGTTTATGGTTATGTCTTGCTAATTTAAAGGAACAGGGCCAAGATGGATAAGTACTTTTCTTGGTTTGTGTCTTAGTAAAACATAAAAAGTGGGAGTGTTAAGAGAGCCAGTCCTGGTTTTGGTCCAGCTTATCTTATTTGTTTATATAGGTTTAGGCAGGACTATCTACTTCCTAAATTAAGAGTTGAGAACACAGAGGTTTCAATTTTTTCACCTCATTCATTCATTCACTCATTCAACAGATAGATGTTGAAAACTTGCAATTTTCCAGAGAATAGACTCAGCACATGGTTGGAAAACAAGGAGAACCCAGTTTACTAGGAGGGTTTTTAGGAAATAATTACAATAGTAAGTGATATGGGCTGAATTGTTTTTCCCTCCAAAATAATTCATATGTTGAAGCCTTAGTGTCTAGCATGTCTGAATATGACTGTATTTACGGATAGCGCTTTTGCTGAGGCAGTTATAGTAAAGTGAGGCTATGAAAGTGGTCCCTAATCCAGACTGATGTTCTTTAAGAAGAGGAAATTTTGACACACAGGGAAGCAGGAGGGGCTAGAGTGCACAAGGGAAAGATCATAGGATGACATAGTGAGAAGGCTCTTCATCTGAAAACCAAAGGGAAAGATCTCAGGAGAAACCAACATAGCAACATCTTTTTTTTTTTTTTTAAATTAATTTTTATTAATTTTTTATACATATCTCCCCATTGCCCCCCCTCCCTCCCAGGCATACCCCGACCCCCCAGTGTCTGTGATCATTGGTTATGTTTATAAGCATGCATACAAGTCCTTTGATTGATCACTTATTTACCTCACCTAACTTTAATCTTTCTGCTATAATTTCACAGTCTGTTTGATGCTTTATGATTTTTGTCCTCCTGAGAATTATCAGTCTACTCCCTTTCTGTGCTCCTGATTCTATTATATTCACCAGATTATTCTGTTGATCAGATTTTTAATTCACTTAATTTTTAGATTCACTTGTTGACAGATGTGTATTTGTTGTTCATAATTTTTTGTCTTTTACCTTTTTCTTCTTCCTCTTCTAAAAGGGTACCTTTCAGCATTTCATATAATACTGGTTTGGAGTTGATGAACTCCTTTAGCTTTTTCTTCTCTGTGAAGGTCTTTATCTGCCCTTCAATTCTGAATGATAGCTTTGCTGGATAGATTATTCTTGGTTGTAGGTTCTTGTTGTTCATCACGTTGAATATTTCTTGCCACTCCCGTCTGGCCTGCATCGTTTCTGTTGAGAAATCAGCTGACAGTCGTATGGGTGCTCCCTTGTAGGTAATAAACTGTTTTTCTCTTGCTGCTTTTAATATTCTCTCTTTCTCTTTTGCTCTTGGCATTTTAATTATGATGTGTCTTGGTGTAGTCCTCTTTGGGTTCCTTTTCTTTGGGGTTCTGTGTGCTTCCTCGACTTGTAAGTCTATTTCTTTTACCAGATGTGGGAAGTTTTCAGTCATTATTTCTTTAAACAGGTTTTCAGTATCTTGCTCTCTCTCTTCTTCTGGCACCCCCACAATTCTGATGTTGGTATGCTTGAAGCTGTCCCAGAGGCTCCTTACATTATCTTCACATTTTTGGATTCTTTTCTCTTCTTGCTTTTCCAGTTGAATGTTTTCTGCTTCTTTATATTTCAAATTTTTGACTTGATCCTTGCCTTTCTCTAGTCTGCTGTTAGTACTCTGCGTAATAGTATTCATTTCAGTCAGTGTATTTATTATCTTCTCTTGGGTCTCACTAAATTTTTCCATCTTTTCTAGCATATTCTTGCAAAACCTTATAAGCGTGGTTTTGAACTCTATATCCAGTCGTTTTTTTTCCTCCATTTCTTTTGCTTGTAATCCCTTCCCTTGTCTCGGCATTTTCACTATGCCGGGGAAAC